>JACXGJ010003408.1:0-54101 GCA_016801105.1 Esox niger
AGAGAAGATTCACAGAGGAGGGAAACTTACAATTGCCCCCCCTTAAATACTCTCTCATAATTGGGTTCACCTGTGTATGTAGGTCAAGGGTCACTGAGCTTCCCAAACCAATTTTGAGTTCCAATAATTGGTTCTAAAGATTTTGAAATCAGTAAAATGACAACAGTGCCCAAATTTATGCACATGCCTAATTTTGTTTAAACAATTATTGCACACTTCCTGTAAATGGTATAAACTTCGTTTCACTTCTCAAATATCACTGTGTTTGTCTCCTATATGATATATTTAACTGATTTTTTTTCATCCTAAGGACCAACGATTTATGAAGGAAAATCATGGAAATTAACAAGGTTGCCCAAACTTTTGCAGACCACTGTATATCTCAAGATCTACCATCATCAACAGACATGTCCCAAGTACTCTCTCCTTTTTCGTGCGAACAAGTAGGAGAACAAAGTCTGATGTGCTGCAGCATCACACAAACAAAGAAAACTGTTGAGTGCACTGCCAATGTGTGACGGTGAGATGACGGACTGCTCTGCCATGTCTCGCATTCTTGACCTTCCCACTTGGCATGAACTCATCCCGGTCCCCTTCAATTGTCTTGTCTCCAATTGTCTCTCACATCAGGTCCCAATTAGGTCATCAGTATGTGTTTAAATGTTTCTCCTCTGCTCCCCTCATTTGTCAGTCATTGTTCCATGTCACTCTGTTCACATGCGTTTGATGAATTCTGTTTATCGTTACAATTTACTTTACACATTTCATTATCAAGTGCTCGGTGTCTTTCTGTTTTGTTGCTTTTGTGTTTATTTTTAAATAGTACACCGACATCTACCCCGCCTGCGCTTGGTCCGTTAACACAATGTGTCTTCTGGCTTGGGTTGTTGGGCCTGCACTCTCTGTGAGGACATTCTGCTAAGGTTGTCTTCCTGGTGGGCTCTCATAATTTTTTTATACCCAAATCTATCAGAATCAGATGAAAGACCCGGCATCTGGAATGTTGATTTTTGGGACCTGTTCCACCATCTCATCTAATTCTTGCAGCATCCGCAATCCTGTCAGGGCGACGAATTGTCGGGTTCGGTTAAATTGTCGGGTTCGGTTTACCATGTTGGGGGGCTGGGTGACCTAGGAACCATTTGACCTATAAAATTGTATTTAATATCTTAACAAAATTACAGTAGCACAAATGAAAATTATTACATCACAAATGAATTAGCCTATTTTGACTCAGTTTGGAGCATGTGGGGGCGCTGAGTGACATTAAACCATAATTAAATGTTTAATATATAAAACACCGAAGCAGCACAAATGAAACTTAACGGCACAAACTTGCACAAATGAAGACCAAACAACACAATTTTGTTTGAATTTGGAGCATGTTGGGAGGCTAAGTGACCTCTGAATTACCTATGAAATAATATTTAATATCTATAAAATGATAGCTGCACAGACAAAAAAATGTAACAGTCCATACAAGCACAAACAGAGGACCAACAATTGTTTTGCGTTGGGTGGGGGGCCAACTTCATGCAGGTTCAGTAAAAAGGGCAGAGAAAATTCAAAGAGATTATTTAGCATAATACATTTGCATCTTAATCTTTTGCAAAATACGTAGAGAAAATTCTGAGAGATGATAAGATGTGTATGCTATTTTTCCTAATAAAAATAGTAACTTGTAATACGTTTGCTGACGTGGTGACTGGTAAAGAATGTCTGGTATTTGAAAATATTTTGTGAATAATTTAGATTCTGATTAAAGAATTACCCTATACAAGAAGCTACATCTCCTATTTAAAAAGGGTACATGTGATACATGCTGAATTGTCAAGTAGACTATATTGTTTGTTTTAGGTTTTAATAATAACTTAATAAAATTGTTGAATGGTCATGAAAATCTTGTATTTCATTTGTACATTCATTCAAACTCAACCAAGGCTCTATCATTCATCTGGGAGTACTGTTCATTCATTTACTGACATCATGCATTCAGTCAGCAGCAATTAGCACCTGGATACCATTAGCGGCTACCTCGGTACCAACGCTAGGTCTCATGGGCAATTGGATGATTATAGTAAAAAACAGGGTACAAATAGTCAATGTTGATAAAACCTGTTTGGGCCTGTGGGGCCCCTGGTGGGAACAGGCTGCACAGTAAACCGTTTTGGTAAACTAATCAAGGATGAATACAAAATACATGTTTAAACAAAATTAATTGCTAAGACATGGCAGAAACTTATAGGTTCAAGGTTAAAAAGGTTCAAAATGTTTTTGGCATTTGCAATGAAATGCTATGTTTTCCTACTCCCGATAATGCAATTAAAAAGTAACAGTGCTTATTATATAAAAAATAAGAAAAAAAAAATCAATAATAGCACTATACAAAAACACTCATAAATAATAATAATGTAGAGTTCTATTTTGTTGTTCGATTAGTATGACGATTTGTTTTTGTATGTATCTTATAGCATATGAGAATATATTTGGAGCTGACAAAAAGTGGTATGAAAAGAAAGCAATAATGTAAGAGTCGAGCTGTCTGTCTTGACATTACTCTGTTCATCATTTGTGATGATTGTTCCTGTGGATCCACGTAATTAAACATGCAATAATCAACTGTTACGAATGACTGAGAACCTTTTATTTTAATAAATCGCAAACATTTTCCATCTTCCACAATTCTCTGAACTACCTCAGAGATGCCTCACGGTTAACTTTGTACACTATGATTCCTCTCTCCTTGCAAGTAATAAAATGTTTAATTTTGCCAAGAGAATTTTGTCTCTGGACCTACTTCCTGAGGAGTTCTATTCGATGGAATTGCCATCACAACAGGGGTCATCATGTGCACTCTTACCGGATTGATGTGAGGCAGCACCATATGCAACCCAACATAATGGATTAACTGAACTGCAGCAAAGTAAACGGGAACTGGCTTTCGATGAACGACTTGTGTTCAAGAAAACAAACACAACAAAATACGATTTCCAATGAACACACATCTGCAATTTGTGGTGAAGAACATAACGTAGACATTTTATTTTGGACCAACATTTTGGCACTCAAGCATTTTCCACCATAGCGGCCTAGGCTTCTCGTGTCAACTTGCAGCTTGTAGATGTAACATGTGCTTAAGACCCACTCTAAATTCTCTAGATAACAGACTTAGAGCACAAAGATATAAGGCTGGCATTAATGGCCTACTCTCCTTTATGCATAAGTACATTCCCAGAGGTGAAGTCAGTCAATCACAGTTTGCCAGTCCCCAGCTGTTTTAGGGAGTGTGGGCTCACACTGACCATGATACAATAATTTACCTTGGCATGGATGGACTTCTCTAGTGGGTAGTCTTCGGTAAAGCCACTGCTGTCCGACTGCTGGCTGGCTCCTCTAACTAGCACTATGGTGGAAAAGAGAGATACTATAGATTGAATGAGAGAAAAGGATGCTTTAATATAAAAAAGAGAGAATATAGACCTGCTCCTATTTTCTTGCCGTACATGTAGTGGTTAAAAAAGTCTACACACCCCTGTTAAAATGCCAGGTGTTTATTATGTAAAAAAAAAATTACAACGATAAATCATGATAGTGCTTTTTCCACTTTTAATGTGACCTATAACGAGAACAATTCAATTGAAAAGCAAACTGAAATCTTGGCAGGGGAAATATACAAATGTAAAAACTTTGTATAACTGGTATAAGTGTGTATACCCTGTTAGAAATCAGCCATTTCGTATAGTGGTAGTAATAATAACTTGCGTACTCGGTTGTCAAGGAAGAGAGTATTCAATGTTTATTGCAGCATATTGATAGTCTATTAGCACATGATGTTACAGGCTCAAACTCTTTCCTACTCTCTTTGTCTCTCTCTGCTCTCTCAACTGTAATGTGGGGTACAAGCTGTTAAATACCTTGAGGGGTGTGTTTACCTAGCAAAGCCAAGACACTAACCCCCACACCAAATGGTCAATGTAAACATTCCTGTGGTTACCGGAGCGCAACCAACAGGGAGAATCTTAACTTTCTGTTATTCTCAACATCTAGACACATTCACTTCTAATGAACCATACATTCATATTGTAGTTGTTAATGCTCAGACACTACAACCCTTAAACTAATACTTTTTTATAGCACCTTTTGATTTTATTACAGCACTCTTTTTGAACAGGAGTCAATTAGCATGGCACATCCTGTCGTGGCAATATTTGCCCACTTTTCTTGGCAAAAGCTTTCCAAATCTGTCAGATTGCGAGGACAACTCCGGTGCACAGCCCTCTTCAGATCACCACACAGATGTTTAATTAGAATCTGACGTCTGAGCTCTGGCTGGGCCATTCTTAAATGTTAATCATCATCTGGTGAAGCCATGCTTTTGTCGATTTGGATGTGTGCTTTCGGTCGTTGACATGCTGAAATGTGAACTTTCTTACAGGTTTTGTGCCAAAATTGCCTGGTATTGGGAACTGTTCATAATTCCTTCCACCCTGACTAAGGCCTCGATTCCAACTGAAGAAAAACAGCCCGTAGCATAATGATGCTGCCACCACCATGCTTCACTATGGATATAGTGTTCTTTGGGTGATGTGCAGCGTGGTCTTTGCGCCAAACATACCTTTTGGAATTATGGCCAAAATGTTCAACCTTGTTTTCATCAGACCATAATCCATTTTCCCACATGCTTTTGGGAGATTTTATGTTTGATTTTGCAAACTTCAGCTGGGCTTGGATGTTTCTTTGTAAGAAAAGGCTTCCATCTTGCCACTCTACACCATAGCCCATTTGTATGAAGAATACGGGAGATTGTCGCACACTTGCCAGAAATTCTTGCAGCTCCTTTAATGTTGCTGTAGGCCTCTTAACCAGGCCTCCTCGAACAGTTCTCTTCTTGTCTTTTCATCAATTCTGTAGGGACATCCAGTTCTTGGTAATGTGTCTGTTGTGCCATATTTTCTCCACTTGATGAATACTGTCTTCACTGTGTTCCATGGTATTCCTAATGCTTTGGAAATGTTGTACTTCTCTCCTGACTGATATCTTTCAACAATGAGATCACCCTGATGCTTTGGAAGCTCTCTGCGGACCATGGTTTCGCTCTGAGATGCAACTAAGGAATTCCTACTAAAACAGCTCATCTTTGTTTGTGATTATTCAGAGTCACTTTCAGTGATGGCAGGTCTGTAATGACTTCTATTTAAATGTAAAAGGTTTATTCCAAACACAGCCACATACCCAGTTAAGAGGGTGTACACACTTATGCAACCAAGTTATTGTGAGGGTTTTATTTTTCATTTTCAGTTTTTTTTTCAATTAAATTGATCACATTATAGGTCACATCAAAAGTGGAAAAAGTTTTGACAGGATTTCTCTTTGTCTCATTTTTTTACATCACAAAAACCTAGCATTCGCACAGGGTTGTATAGACTTTTTATATCCACTGTACCTACATGCACACTTCGATCACTAGACATAGGTTTCCTTAACGTACCCAGAATTTCTAAACAAACAGCTGGAGACAAGGCTTTATCCCGTAGAGCACAATTATTGTGGAATAATTGGCTAATTAATCAGAAACGCAGACTCAGTCTCAACCTCTATGTCTTTACTTATCACTTTATTAAGGTCTATTATTAATTGTAGTTTGGCCTAGGTTTGTCATAATTAATGCCACGGCACTGAATTCACTAACTCTTCTTGCTGTCTCTGGCAGACTCCCTTCTGACGTGGGATATTCTCTCTCCAATGTCATTTCGGGCTGAGTCAATGGCATACTCCTGTTAACCCATGCCATCCCAAATACAAATATGACGGGAGAGAATTTGTGGGCAATACTCAGCCCTCCCTCAGGGTGGTTGCAAACTTCTTATAAGAAATAGATTTTTCTTTTATGACCAATAATTAGAGTAAACTCACATTTAAGTGGAAACAAGGGTCCAGATGTCCCTTTCTCAGCATTATCACCATCATGACTGCCTTCATTACTCTGCACCTGATAGAGAAGTTCATTTATTTTCAGTAATATGTGTGGTATTTGTCCAAATGTATATATTTCACCTTTTACAAAAACTTAAAGCAACCATCAATTGTTAAGGCAATCTAAAAGTGTAAATAAAACATGCAAATAAATTAAATGTATCATAATATCTTTCACTTTCAAGAACCCTACACATTTTTATCAAAGCCCTAAGGTATATTGAAAGACTTCCTACAATACAGTACCTCCTCCATGTCAAAAGAGTCCGTTTGGACTTCGGAGATGTGGATCTTTGGTGGCCGAATTAGGGGCTCCGAACCTGGGATAGACTTCAAAGATATTCCACTCTCTGTAACTCTTTCTAGATCAGTCTGGTTGTTACAACTCCGATCTTCTGTAAGATGAACTTTGTGCTTGACAGCCACCTCTGAGCCATATACCTTCAGCTGTGGCTCTAAATCATCTTTTCTTTCTTTGGACAACAGACCATAAGTTAACCCTGTGTTACCTTCACGCCTCCTTTTAGTGTCAGAGCACACGGATGTAAAGTCGACGTTCAGGCCCTCCTGCCCTCTTTCCACAAACATAGACCCGGATGAGTTGTCGTCACTCGAATCAGAGTAGTCACTCTCATCTAGATCTCTTGTCTCATGGGTTTCTCCCTCACGTTTGACTGTCTTTTTACACAGGCCCAAGGCAGTTGGTGGGGTAATGAGCTCATGTTGGTTGGGCTTCCTTCTGCTCATATTTACATTGGGAACAACAGAGGTGTCAGTGACATCGCACGCACCAGTCAGATAACTTGAGGCTTGTCTGAAAGAGTAGAAGCTGTCCCTCCCTGTTGCTTGATACAAACGACCTGAAGGGTAAGATCATGGAGGGAAAACCATTGTCAAATGTCTGTATGCGGAATGAACAGGATCAAATGGATGAATATTATAAACAACTTTTATCCTTAGGGCAGTTGGCGCACAAGTTGTCTGTTACAAAATGACAGATACACACATAAACAGTGATGACTAATTTGCTTGATGTTATTCATGATTTAGCATACAAAAATGCAAATGGTAACAGAACAGAAGAACACAAGGTAAAATATCTGCATACATTGTACCAGGGGTTTAAACTACATTTTGGGAGGACTATGTATTTGCTTTCATTTTTTCAATGTGTACCAGGAAACATACACAATCAAATGAAGGGAACATTCAAAGGAGAAGCAAGGGACACCTGTAGATTCTGCCTTCCATGAATTGAGTTTGACACTTCTGGATTACATAAAATGACAGGACTAAATGCAGAACATACTCATCAGAGCCACAATGGGGCATTCCTGCTCTGCACGTTGCAACTGGGCCTTCAGGTACACAGTGAGGTTGATCCCTCTGGCACGGGATCCAGGGCTGAAATAGCGCCGGGGTATCATAGTTCAGGCTAGGTTCCTGGCCAGGTGATGGAATGTCTGCTGGGTTTTATTTATAATACAGCTCCACCCCAGTCACTCCTAGAAAATAATGTTTTTATTAGTATTTTAAAAATGTTGTTCCATTGCATCACTATTACTTAATTCAACAATAGGGTTTAGGAAATTTGATTCTGTTGTTTCAATATTATACTCCACTTGATACTTGCTCCATTTAGGACCTAGTTTCATGTTTCAAGTAAGAATCTCTTGAGACAGAGACAGTACTGAATTTAGCATCCATATCTCAGGATGTATGCAGTGCGCAATGCTCTCTGGGTCCTGTCATCATATCTGTTTGCTCCCTGTCTGTGTTGCCTTGTTCTACTTGCTGTTACCCACTTCGCCATCTGCATTGGTTCTTTACTTATCATAAACTATCTATGAGTTTACCAATGTTAGTTTTGTTTACATCCAACTTTTCTGAATCCGGGAATCTGGACATAAATGGAGCCACTCCATGCTGAAGTTCCATTTAGCCTTTTCCTTGCAGGTGTCATTTTCATATAAAGGAGAATTATCACCTGAAAGTTAACAAAGTCAGATGTAATTTTATGGCTGTGATTATCTTAATGTAGAAAAGGACAAAAAAGTATCTGTTCCACCAGGCAGAGATAGTGGTATTAGTAGTGTTTACTCTCCTGTACAGTGCTTGCAGACAGACACCATTCTTATGGTTACTGGGAAGAAATGCTGTTTGCCTGCTAATTGTGAGAAACAAATTGACAGCAATTTTTACCATTGGAGTTGGAATTACTGCCCAAGTTGTTTATTGTTGGGTTTGAATGGGAGTTTTTACTGGCAGCCCTGAAAATGTGAAAACCCTAGTCATTAGCAACTCCATTACCCGCAATATAAGATTAAAGAATCAGCCAGTGGTTATACATTGTCACCAGGGGCAGGGCTACTGATTTAAAGGGAAATCTGGGCTTGATGCTGGCAAAGTCAAAAATTGGCAAGTATAGACAGTATTGATATAGTATCCAAATTGCTCCATTCGTCTATGGTCCAATCCTTAAGGTCTATTGCAAATTTCAACCTGGCTCATCTTTGCTTCTCATTGATGAAGGGCTTTTTCTAGCTTTGCCCAACTTCAGCCCTGCCCCTAGGAGCCTGTTTCGAACTGTCCTCAGCATGCACTTCACTCAAGCTGCTGTTTGTCATTCAAGGTCACTTGATGTCATCCTGCAGTGGCTGAGAGACATTCAAATGAGTTGACAGTCATCTCAGTCAGTGGACAGTCGTTTTTGCCCTCTGTCAGTCTGTAGTTTTGTTGTCCCCAATGTCTATAGCTTGACCTTGTTCCCATGAACCACCGTCTTCAAAATTTTGAGGATGGACGCAATCTTACGCTCTCTGTATTCCTCTTCCTTCCTCTACGTGCACTGTTTTTGCCATACAGCTGGTCCCATTGCAACAGCAGAAGTCTTTTTTATACTTTTCCTCATTAAATTTGATTTGGTTTACGTAATCACCTAATCAGTTCCTCATTAAGTAAAATGAGGTGTGTCTGAGTTGGAATTTAACAGACACTGGAATGGAATGGCTGCCATACATGTAGAGACGTTGATGTAAGAACAATTAGGAGTGGTCTGTTAATTTTTTCCAGAGCTGTATTTCAAAAGCAGTTTTTTGAAATACATTTAACATTAAAAATTTCAAAGACCTCAAAAATGCCCCCACCTGCATTTACTAACCTGATCACAAGAAAACATTGACGTGGCCCAAATGTCACTGTTTTAATCTTCACCCAACACAGCCAGAACAGGACTGCCCCCCCCCCCAGACTCTGGTTCCTCTCCAGGTTTCTTCTTAAGTTTGGAACCTACTAAGGAGTTTTTTCTAGACAATGTTCATTAACTCTTATTGCTTGCTCTTTTGGGTTTCAGGCTGGGTATTTGCTAATGCAGTTTGTGACAACTGCTGATGTAAGAAATACATTTGATTGATTGATTTGATTCTGGTTCCAAATCAACATTCCAATGACATCTAGAAATCTCTTGACACTTATGTTTGTGGTCTAGTGACATCAGAGGTTTTCTAATGGTAATCTTTCAAAAAATGCATGGAGGTGGCTTAAAATTTATGCTTTTTGGGATTTGGTGATTGTAAATCATTGGGCCCATGAATGGTGTCTGTTAACAAATTGTAGATTTTTTTGCCACTTGAATCATATTTCTTTTGGAGCAAATTACACACATATCCTCTTCCATGCAGGTGCATCAATTAGTTTTTTTTACATTTGTTACTATTGTCCTTTTAGAGGAATTGGGTATTTTCAGGCATATAGCAATCATTTTGTAGATATTTGTTGAATGTCAACACATTTTTAGGGTACTGACAGTTTTTTACTTAATTGTTTGCTAAATATTGTAGGTATTCATTGTAAAAATGACAATGATTCTCTCAGGGAAGACAACATTAACAGGTTCATTGAGGTAAAAGATGCCACAGGTTTTGTTTGTTTGAGTGCTTTCAACTTGGCTGTCTGGAAGTAGGCAAACATCTTTGTTAACTTATCTGTAAGTAAAGAGATTAATTGTTTTTTGTCTTTATGCAAGGTACCTGGAAATTCCCTGAATATTGTACCTCTTTTACTCAAAGTTTTTATTCAGAAAATTATTTACTTCTGTTGACAGACTACAGAAGACTACTGTGGCTGGTATATAGTCATATGTAGTCCATAGACACGGCCATCATGAATCCCTGTGGGAGGACAGAGGTAACAGTGACTGATCAGTGACCAGTCCATGTGGCTGCCGAGTTGTCAGGGAAAACAAACAAAAATGTCAGATCAGAAACCAATTCAGAATGGTAGTCTAGAAAAGTATGGGCTTTGTGACATCTGTCCATAACTGACTGATGAAGCCCCAAGTGTATCAGGAATCATTTTAAGGCAATTTCAAAACCCCAGTCAATTAAACAGTTTTGGTGAGAAATTACTACTTATACTTTTACCTATGTTTCCCAATTTCCTGATATCTAATTCAGCATTAAGGCCATGCTTCACGGCAGAACCATAAAGGCCCTGCTTCATTGTGTAGGCTAATACACCTAATCCACCATCCAAGGACCCCATGATTTAGCCCTATTTAACAGACATACAGCAGTTTCCTTTTCAAGCAGTCAAATAGATAACTTCACAATAAAGGCATCCGTGATTATGACATGTTTGGTATGCTGACCTATTGTTAAAGGATGGGAATGTTCTGAATGAAGACCACATCTGGAGCAAACACATTTGCTTTACCTGGTAGTGAAAATGTATATCTAGGAAATTACAGTAAATGACGTACAATAGACTTGTTAAATATCCAGTAGGAGTCGGAAGTTTATATACACCATAGCCAAATACAGTTAGACTGCTATTGACATTTGTTGAACTGATGTATTACTGGACTGTACATTGTGTATTTCTGGTTAAGTAATGGGTTCATGGGATAGTACTGTCTTTGGGTTTTGACAAAAAGGAGAATGCCAGCAGTGTTGTCGGTGTAGTAAATGTGGTAGAGAAGGTTGGGGTATTTGTTCAAATTTTGTGGCACACATTCTTGCAGGTTATCATTAGACGATTAGGTCCTCTGACCATTTGTTAATCTGCCTTAACCATCAGGGTGTCTATTCTTTGTTCTATAGGCATGTGGCGAACTGTTTTGAAAGGGTACTTTACAATGTTTCGTTATTTTAGAATTTACCCCATTCAGGTAAACAATTAGGACAGTATAGAGGAAGACACAAACTGGGGTCAGGAAAGGATAAGGACCATATGCTGTCTTTACAGGATGAATATTCAGATTCATATGCCCACCCCTTAGTTGTATATGTATTGATGATTCTCTAGTTACCTCAGAGATCTCACTGACCATGTATCTGTGTGTATCTCTCTATTTGCAAATCAACTGCTAATTGTGTCAAGAGAATTCTGTCTCTGTGCCTACTTTCTAAAATAGTTATACTCGATGGAATTGCCATCACAACACTCAGTTGTTGATAATTCCTGAGATTTAATCCTAGTAAGAATTCTATGTCGTAGGTCAGTTGGGATTACCACTTTATTTTTTAGAATGGGAAATGTCACAATATTAATATTTGGTAGCACTGCCTTCACTTCAATCATTTTCAGTAGCCTTACACAATAACTTTACAATACATTTAGTGAATTTTGTCCCATTCTTCTTGACAAAACTTGTGTAACTGAGTGAGATTTGTAGGCCTCCTCGCACACGCTTTTTCATTAATTTCAAATTGTCTATAGGATTGAGGTCAGGGCTTTGTGATGGCCACTCTAATAGCTTGACTTTGATGTCCTTAAACCGTTTTGCCACAACTTCTGTAGTATGATTTGGTGTCATTCATCATTTGGAAGACCCATTTGCAAGTAACTTTAACTTCCTGACTGATGTCTTGAGATGATGCTTCAATAAATCCACAAACATTTTCCTTCCTCATGATCTATTTTGTGAACTGCACCCGTTCCTCCTGCAGTAAAGCACCACCACATCATGATACAACAAACACCCCTGTGCATTACGGTTGGGATGGTATTCTTTGGCTTGCAAGCATCCCCCATTTAAATACAAATATAACGACGGTCATTATGGCCAAACAGTTCTATCAGACAAGATGACATTTCTCCAAAAAGTACAATCTTTGTCGTCGTGTGCAGTTGCAAACCAGAGTCTGACTCTTTTTTGTGGTTTTGGAGAAGTGGCTTCTTCCTTGCTGAGCTGTCTTTTTTCAGTTTGTTATTGGTATTGGACTCGTTTTATTGTGGATATAGATATCTTTGTACTGTTTCCTCCAGCATCTTCACAAGGTACTTTTCTGTTGTTCTGGGATTGATTCATACTTTTTGGACCAAAGTACATTAATGTCCCGGAGACATGAAACATCTCCTTCCTGAGTGATATGATGGCAGCATGGTCCCATGGTGTATATACTTTCAGACTATTGTTTGTACAGTTGTTTGTACAATTGTTTGTACAGAAGAACGTGGTACCTTCAGGAGTTTCAAAAATGCTCCCAATGATAAACCAGACTTGTGGAGGTCTGCAATATTGAGATTTCTTTAGATTTAGAGTCACTGAGTTTGAGGGTAGGTCTTGAAATACATCCACAGGTACACCTCCAATTGACTGAAATGTTGTCACTTTGCCGGACGCTTCTGAAACCATGATATTTTCTGGATTTTTTAAAGCTGATTAAAGGCACAGGCAACTTAGTGTATGTGACATTTTGACCCACTGGAATTGTGATATACTCACACAAAGTATGTAGCTGTTTTGTTCTGTCATGCTTGAACATGTTTTAATGTTACAATAGCTTGCTAGCCAACATCAGCTAACCGCTAGCAAACATAACGAGTGACCTGTAAATCAATGCAGAAAAAATTTGGGCTGGTGACGGTTAGAAATGTTTTTTACTGTATTGGGTGGTAAAAGTAATGTCTGACATATCCTTTGTTTGAGCTACTTACTGAAAATCAACCACCAACAACAGACTGTCAGATTCCCACACATCTACAATACCTGCATGATGTGCCAATTCTGGGGGGCAGTAGATCGAACCACTGTGAGGCAAAGGGCAGCGGTGTTGCAATTGATTCTTAAAACTGTGTAATTTCAATAATACTAATGTTTACATGTATGTATTGGGGGGAAACATCATAGTTTTACCCAAGATGGGGGGTCAAGTCCCCCCTGTCCCTCCCAGAATATCCGCCTATGCATGAAATGTTGGTGTCCATACGTTTCTTACTAGTCAGCTATTCTGTCCACCATCTTATAATATAACTTTAATTCCTAACAGCCCTATAGAGAGGCACATGAGACACCTGTACAACAACAGTCAAGTCAATCAGATAACCAGTTGATTTTAAGGACATTTTATATTGGTCATTAGAGTAAGCATAAAGGGCTAACTTTGTGAAGTAATTGTTCAGTTTACTTTTGACATAGCAACTAGTTTAATCATCTGCCCTGTTTAGAAGTATGGCCTTGGCTTTTTTGTTTCAAATTAGAAATGAAGCTTGTACTGACATTTTTTGAAATGCCATCATTTTGAAGTTAGCATATTGAGTCAAGTACTGTCGTATCCCTGGTGGAGCAATCGGGGCAGGTGTCTGCCTGGTAGGTACTCGTGGTCTATATTTTCAATGAGCAATGTTACAGCATTTTCTACCAGGGACTTTTTGCATTGTTCAGCAGTTTGAAGGGAAAAAATTAAAAATAATAATAATACCAACAATAACCATAACAATAGGGTTAGGGTTACCCCAATTAATTCCCCATTGACTTCTGTGTTCCCCTTTGACTACTATGCATTCACCAATGGACCTCCATTCATTCCTCATTGACTTCCATGGGTTTAACATAGGCTCCCATTGAATCACCATTGACTCCCATTAATTCTCCATTGTCTCCTATTAATCCTCCATAAACTTCCTTTCATTCCCCATTGACTTCCTTTAATTTCCTATGGAGCCCCATGCATTTGTTGATTATAGCGGCAAAATCAGGCTGATCAGCTTGAAACGGTGTGGAGGCCTTTTTGTCGCAGGTCTGAACCCATATAGGTTTGAACTAATAAAGAGTCCCAACTTAAGTCCTGTCCCCCCAAAAAAATTGCGTAGTAGTGCCTGCATTTTCTGAGGAGGCTGAAGAAATCCCGCCAGTCCCAGATCCTTGTGAACTTCTACCGCTGCGCTATTGTGAGCATTCTGACAAACTGCGCCAAAGTGGGATTTACCAGCTGCTCCATAGCTGACCAGAAGGCCCTTTACTGCACTAGTGCCCATCTTCCTGCCATCTTAGACCTCCAGTGGAAGCGGTTTCTGCACAGGGCATGTTGGATTATCAGGGACACTTTACACCAATGCCACAAACTGTTTGCCCTCCTACCATATGGTAGGTGGTACAGGTCTCGTCTGTCCCACACCAGCAGGCTCTAGATCACTTTCTTCCCATCTACTGAAACACTGCTGAACTCTGTGACCCATCACTAACCATAACCCACCCGCCTTTCAGAGACCTTGTCGAACTACTCTCTTGTACTACACTGACACTGCCTTGCTATGCCTGATCAGTTGTTAAAGGTACGTGTCTACCTCAGGAACCTCACCGCTGCTATCCCTGCATTTCAGCTGCACTTACACCTTGTACATTCAATCTGCCTCTTCGCACATTTAGAATTGCTGTTGTGCTTACATTCTTACAGTTGTAAAACACGCATGTCTACCTAGGGACCTTTGCACATCTTGAATGCCATTTTGAAATTGGCATTTAATGCAACACCTGCAAACACCCCAATATTCCTTAAAGTGAGACACATTTTCTTTCTTCCTTTTCAGGATGCGGGTTAGTCTCCTTTCACCTACAACCACTATGCTCGAAAGGGCTTACTAGTTGGAAAGCACATAGATTTTTGAGAACATCCATGCTCCAAAAACGATGGTTTCCAAATTGGACAAACACAGTAAAGATGCATGTTGTGGTCTGCACTGTCTGTCATTTCTTTAGACCTTGCGGACCTGTGTGGCCATGTCGTTTTTGCATGCATTGTTTGAGTATAAATTATTTGTTCGATTCAAACACATGCAGTCAGATTTCGTCCATTTGATATCCATGAACAAAATGAATGCAACCAGAAGTCAGGGGAGAGCCATCTTTATTCAGCATGATAACAATGTTAACCTTACATTGTTCTTTCCTTTTTCTCTCCAATGAATACAAAATGAACATTATCTTTTATACCACATGGGAGGCGGACACATGGGAGGCAGTCAGTGGTCATTACCAGCCATTACACAGTCAAATACCCTCCAATAAGAAAGGTGTATCCATAATTACCCTCTATGTATTGTTTCCCTCTCATCAGTCATGGAGAGAGAGAGAGAACACACATTCCAACTTGGTGTAAACTATTCAATCCTCATTGGATCAATCCTCATTGGACACAGCGTATTTCCTTAACTATCACTATGTGGATTCTTCATTCTACCACATACAATATACTGTATACAAAATATTTTAACCTTTTATAAGAAAACCATGAGACTATATTACCAGATTAGAGAATCATAATTGTACCAATTTCTAATTAATCACTAGGGTTAGATGTACAGACATGTGCTAGTGAACAGCTCAGCACGCAACAGATGATTACCATGCGGTGGGCCTGTTAAAGCTTCTTGAGGCCTTATGTTTTTAAACATTATCATCAATGCAATAAATATGTTTGATTAAAAATTACCTAGTTACATGATAAAGCACAACAGAACTGTCAGGCATCTTTGAGGAAAAAGGAGCAGTAGACTGAGGAGTCGTCGTGGTACTCGTTGTAATCTTGGAAATCAATAGAGGCTGAACAATGCTCACGGTAACAAAACAGAAACACACAAAGACCAGGGGAGCAGAGGGAACATATATACTGGGGAAAATGACTGTGGATGATGATCAGGTGCGCAAAACAAGACAACAGGTGGGATGAGTTGATCAGATGAGCGGTGGTGTCAGAAGGCCGGTGACATCGAACGCCAAAGCCTGCCCCCTGCAGTGGGAGGATGGGCAGCAGGGGGCGCAGTTGTCACAAAAACAGGCTATTCCTTGAATACCTATTAACCAGTGTTTGCAGCTTTTTGAATTTGAATCAATGAGAGAAGCTTGCAGTGCAGTGTATGTAGTGTTCCTTTGCTGGCAAGGTGACAGTGTTCGTGCCTGCCGTCAGAAAGGCACTCAATGCACGTACAGTGGGGCAAAAAAGTATTTAGTCAGCCACCAATTGTGCAAGTTCTCCCACTTCAAAAGATGAGAGAGAGGCCTGTAATTTTCATCATAGGTATACTTGCCTGAATAAGGTGTAAGCTTCACTCAGGACTGATCTGTTGTCTTCATTGTTGGGAGTTGACAGACCAATACCAAGTGTATGAAAGTCTGATGGACTGTTGAACCACACTAATCGTTATTTTGCAGTTATACTTTCAACAGATCGGGACATCACAACCCCATTTTTGATGATACATCACGTCACTGTCTGGACACAGACAATTGAGTGGGTGAGTACCAGCAACATGTTCTAGAAGCCTGTCTGAGGTTTGCTAGAGAGCATTTGGATGATCCAGAAGAGGATTGGGAGAATGTCATATGGTGAGATGAAACCAAAATAGAACTTCTTGGTAAAAACTCAACTCGTCGTGTTTGGAGGAGAAAGAATGTTGAATTGCATCCAAAGAACACCATACCTACTGTGAAGCATGGGGGTGGAAACATCATGCTTTGGGGCTGTTTTTCTGCAAAGGGACCTGTGTGTAATTCTTCATTGGAACAATAACCTATGCACTTCATTAACATTGTGCATCCAGATACCACCCCCATATTAGACCAAGTGCATTTGTTGGTGGATATCTCAAATGATGGCAAAATGGCAGCTCATATAATTCTGTCCATATTCAACACAAGCTGATGAGAATTCTAATAAATGCATCTAATACTATTTTTGTCCTAAACCATACATTAATATACTTGTCAGTATATTTCCAGACTATAAGCCATACTTCTGAACAGGGCTGACAACTATGTCAAAAATCTATTGAATGACGAATTCACACAAACTTTGCCCTTTTTACTAACTCTAATGACCACTAGTGTGAATTAACTATTTGGTTGTATCTTAAGAACTGTTTGAGCTACACACAGGAATCCAACTGTGTTTTACCAGTTATGCTATCCCTAATTTAACTTAGGAAAAGTTTTGCGATTTTACGTATGCTAATTAGCATAATTTGGCTTAGTTAACTACAAGGCTGTAACTTTTGAACCAACTTTGTTAAACACATTTAGGATATCCCCAGTTCATATGATAAAACGGTTATTGATTTTACCCTTGCTAATTAGCTTAAATAGCATTATTTTATTATTAGTCTGTATATTTGAAACCATTTGAGCTACAGACAAGAAACCAACTTTGTTTCACATGTTTAAGCACTTTGTATATACTCAATATGCTTTATGCTGTCTTTCTCTTTGACACATATACCTCTTAGACAGTGGACTGTTGAGTCAGAGGTCCATATGACGATACAAAAATATAGTGTGACTGTACCCTAACAGACCATTTTCCTATACCCACCATACTAAAGGGCCCTGTCCATTGTTGTTATGCAACTATATTTAGTTTTTGTATCAAATGACACTTTTGCCTTAATAATACCAAACATTATAATGGATGCAGAGTTGAAAAATGCTAGTTGGATAGGCAAGAAGAACACGAGATACAAACCGGGCATTTTAATTTCCCCTTGAAAAGCGCATGCCTAACTACTGTGCTACAATTCCTTTGGGATAGTGTGGTAAAACATCTATATAATTATTAAACACTGGATATTTATTCCTGATAACAGGTGACATCACTGTGCAGAGGTTCAAAGCCTCGAGAAATCAAACCATTTTGATAAAAGCCTCAAACACTTCAAAAAGCGTCAGTTGCCCATCACTAGGTTCCACCCAGCACCTTTTCCCCAATGCTTTTCCATCTCTATGATTAATAAGCCAGTTAAAACTGCTTCCTGTGGTCAGTGGTCCTTTTTAATGCACCAGCCCTCACTGCACCAACTCTGCCTCACGAACAGCACCAAAAAAACAGGCTGTTATGCTTTCCCCTAAAGGACTTACATAATACACATACACAGCAGTAGGCAAGATACACAATGACTCATCAATGGCTGAACAGAACTAAGCAGGCTTAATAGGGAGCTAACAAGACACAGGTGTTTTCCCTTTTACTATCAGGCAGGTGGTACAGGTCTCTATGTTCCCACACCAGCATGCTAAAGAACAGTTTCTTTCCAATCTTCTGAGATCCATCACGAAGCATACACATGCTACCTTACTCCTTTAATTTGCCTCGATTGCACAACTAGAATGTAATTTGTACCCGCACAACTATTTATCCCACTTGTATCATACACTATAACATTTGTATTGCATTTGCCTTCATTGCACATCTATACGTTTCATTTGTAATACACATATACTTAATAATTGTAAATTTTCTATTTCTGCACTTCGGGTTAAATACTAAACGTATTTGTTCAATGACAAAGTTGAATCAATCTATATATAATATATATAGAATTTAAAATGCTGTTGCAGTTTAGTGGCATTTAAGAATTTTAAAAGACATAAGTCAATAAGCAGAGGGTGGCCTACATAGTTAATTACCTGTATAGTAATTACAGTGGATAGAAAAAGTAAACACACCCCTGTTAAAATGTAAACGAATGCTTCAAAGATAAATCATGTCAGAACTTTTCCTAATTTTAATGTAAACGATTCAAATGAAAAAACGTATATATTCTAGGGGGAAAAATTAAAAATAAAAACTTTACAATAACCTGGTTGCATGTGTTCACCCCCTCTTATAACTGGGGATGTGGCTGTGTTCAGAATTAACCAATCACATTCAAACTCATGGTAAATAGAAGCCATTACACACCTGCAATCATTTAAAGTGACTCTGATTAATCACAAATAAAGTTCAGCTGGATTTTCCAGACATTTTCTTAGTTGTATCTCAGAGCAAAAGCCATTGTCCCGCAGAGAGCTTCCAAAGCATCAGAGGGATCTCATTATTGAAAGACATCAGTCAGGAGAAGGGTACAAAAGAATTTCCAAAGCATTAGATATACCATGGAACACAGTGAAGACAGTCATCATCAAGTGGAGAAAATATGGCACAACAGAGACATTACCAAGAACTGGAGCTGGAATTTATGTCAAGTACGGGTTGTGTGCTACATGTAACAACAATCTCCTGTATTCTTCACATAAATGGGCTATGGTGTAGGGTGGCAGGACAGAAACTTTTCTTACAAAGAGAAACATCCAAGCCCAGCTGAAGTTTGTAAAAACAAACATCAATTCTCCCAAAAGCACGTAGGAAAATGTGTTTTGGTCTCTTGAAACCAAGGTTAAACTTTTCTGCCATAATTCCAAAAGTTATGTTGGGCGCAAAAACAACCCTGCACATCACCCAAAGTAACACAAATCACCCAAAGTATGTTAGTAGACTCCAACCCCTATACAAATTTGATTTGTAATAAATTAAATGGTGCTTCAACAAAGTGTACGTTCAAGGATGTGCACAATAATTTTTATATATCACAAAAACCTGGCATTTTAACAGGGGTGTGTAGACTTTACATCCACTGTATATTCCATTTTAGTGGTTAACTTTCTAAAGTGGTGGGGTACTTATGTCACAGACCATGTACAAAATCAAATTCTAAAACTTAGAATATCACGAGGGCTGCAGCTTTAAAATCAAAAGCAATTTCTATATGAAAATGCTATACTTTTGTATCGCATTCTTATACAGGTGCATCTAAAAGAAATTATATTGTATATATTTTATTCTGTAATTCAAATAGAAAAAAATGAGACCTTCATATATTGTAAATACAAAGTGACGTATATCCAGTCTTTGTTTCGATCTGGATGATTATGGCTTACAGCTCATGGAAAATTGAATATTAGAATGAAAATGTATAATACAGAAATGTGATTTGCTACATCCTTTCATATTTATGGTAACTGGTAAACATCTGGTTATTTTTAAGACAACCTCATTGACTAAAAAAGGGACATTCTTTGTAATATTCTGGTTGAAATGTTAGGTAAAATGAATGTTCTGGACTTTCTGGTATAATGTGACAGTGACAACATTAAATGTGAACTAAACCGAATCCAATTTTCAATTTCACAAGACCACGGGAGGGCAAACTTTTTCATTCAGGGCCAGTTCAGGATTTTGAAATGAAATGGAGGGCCACATTTGTTTTGTAATTTGTTAATCAGGAACGATTTGCAGGCCAGAAAAGGGCAGTAATTAACACAGTCATTGTAGATCTACTATAATAACGTTTTTTTATGCAGATTCAGATAATACTGGGCTGGTGCATTTTTTTTTTAAACCTCAAAGCTATTTTATTACCTACCACAAATCGGATGGAATTGCCTCGCGGGCTGAATTTGGTCTGCCGGCCTTAATTTGCTCACCTCTGAAGATGTTGTTTGTTGTTTCTGCTAGCGTTGTGTGTTATTTGATGGAACACAATGGACCTTAGCTCAAAGGCATGAGTATCATTAATAAACAGGTTTTTCAGCCATACAGGAATCAAGAAGCACAGAAAGCAAGCATACAGCCAGAACAAGGCTGTCATGCTAATGATTTTTATATTAATTGGCAATTAACTGCACCTCAGATTTCAGCCCAAATAAATCCTTCAAAGAGTTTAAGTAACATGAACTGTTTAGAGGAGATTGGGTGATTTGGGCCTTCATGGTGAAATTGTAACAAAGCTTCATAAAAACACCTACATGAATTTAACTGTTGAGCACTAGCTCAGCACCAAGATTAAAATTGAGTTTGTTTTAATGTCAAGTTAAACAGCAGCAGTCTACTATGCTTTCTAACCATTTTGTTAACACTTTATTTGAAGGGGTGTTCAGGGACACCTATCCATCTGCTGTATCCCTACTGAACTCCCTATCACTACCACTATCTATTGTTTGTACTACTGGACTCTGACACTGCCTTGCAAAGTTATTACAGGTACATGGCTACCTTGGGAAACTCATTGCTGCTATCCCTGCATTTCAGTTGCACATACTACCCTACTCCCTTAATTTCATTGTACTGCACTTGTTCCATTACAGTTGAACTGAATCTAATGTTATCATGGTTAATGTCAAGTTGTCATAACAAAGACATTGACAGGTTGTGTTGTCTCAGTTAATGTCAAGTTGTCATAACAAAGACAACCCAAACAATGTCAACCTTGCATTAAAAAAGTGACAATCAATCGAATGACATCAAATGACAACATTCATAAACATTCAAAATGATTCCTTCATGTCATGGTTGACTATACCATCTTATGCACACCCCTTCCAATGAAGTCTTACCATAATGATCAACCCCATTTTCAAAAAAGTTGGAACACAAAGAGAAATGTTATTGTATTGAGAGAAATAGATGCCCACCTGTTTTGCATTGTCTTGCTGATAGGTGTACGCAAATCAAGAAATAATTTAATAATTGTGTTCAAAATGAACATTCACAAGTCTGAAACCTCACATTGTAGGCTACTGGTAGGCAACTAGCTTTGGTGCTTGTGCCTCTGTACTTCAACAAAAATAATATTGAATGTGTCACGGGTGTGGTGGTAGGACACAGGTGCAGAGACAAAAGGACTGTGACAAAAAAAAAACAATAGCAGCAACCGATGACATTGCGCAGCAAGCACGAACATAAAACAAAGTGATCCCTGGGTGTGGCCAAACATGGAATATAAATAGGTTCCCCAACTGGAGGAAACAATCTACACCTGCCTCCAATTGGGGGGACCAAAATGGAATGGAGGTGCCTAGAGGCACCACCTTCTGTCCGGTCCTGACTATGGCACCAGCCCAGCGCAGAGATGGCTAGGACATAGCCAGGATGTGGCAGAATGCTTGTTTTCTCTTAGGTTTTATTTTTTATTTCAAACAATTCAGATGTATTTTTCCAACTATTTTTCATGTGTTGATTGCTATAGCATACAGCCCTGGAAAAAAATTGAGATCACTCCTAATTTTATTTAAATAAGCATCTCTACATATATGGCAGCCATTCCATTTCAGTGTCTGTTAAATTTCAACAAGAGTTCGTAAGAACAAGGTCAAGCAACAGACATTGGGGACAACAAAGCTACAGACTGACAGAGGGCGAAAACGACTGTCCAGTGACCGAGATGACTGTCAACTCATTTGAAAGTCACTCAACAACCGTAGGATGATATCAAGTGACCCACAAAAAGAATAGCAAACAGACGCTGGGGTAAAATTGCAGAGCAATGGCTGTTCGAAACAAGCTCCTAGGCACAGGGCTGAAGTCGTGCAAAGCTAGAAAACTGTCCATCACCAATGAGAAGCAAAAAAGAGCCAGTCTGATGTTTGCAAAATACCAGAAATGATTTGACGTAACTACTCAATTCTGGCACTAGTGTGATTGTAATTTATCAAATGTATTACCTACATTATCTGGCTCGGCTGGTTTTAATATTATTTTTAACTTAACATTTCAGAGAGGCTTTCCTATTATTAATGTGCAGCTTAGAAAAAGGAAGCTTTTCACTATATAAGATATGTCTGTGAGTGTGACATTCATCTACTATCTTCTTTTATTACACTGATGCTGAAAATGATTGAGGAATAGCTAAGATTATTACAGCAAAACAAAGTCAATTGACAATGAGTGTCATTATGGTCTCAACACTATGCCAAAACCCTATTATGTTTGTTCCAGTTCACAAATATTATTCTTCTGGCAAAAAAAAAATATTTTTACAAATTCCTGTGAGTTATCTGTAATCTTTCATTATACCGTAGGGCGATTATTCTACTCGTATAATTTTTCACTGTTTTTCAAACAGACTCTGAGCCCATGTTTATCCAAATTCAGTTTACTTTTGATTCGTCACTTTATGTTCACTTGTGTTAAAATATCATCTACATTTATTTTAAAAGAAATACATAATTTGATGGATTTCATTTAATAAATGTTTCTATTTAGTTTGATCCTCTGTCCTTTTTACTCTTTCAAAAAGGATATTTTAAATAATACTAAAATGTAGAAACAGTGCTGTAGGTGTTTTATTTGTTCATCATGGGCAGTTGGAATGTCGCTTGGCAGGCTAAGAGCTGGCAGACAGCAGCTGGGCTATAGAAAGTGAATTCAATGTAACTGGTAAAAGCCTGGCTGCCACTTTTGGAGCTTTTCCATTGCATGTTACCGACTCGCGTCACCTTTTCTGCTTTTCCATAGGGCAAAGGTTAGGATAGTTACTGGTACCAGATTCTTTTTTAGTGCCTGTTCTGTCAAGGTTCCAAACGAGCGGAGGCAATAACAAAATGTGATGTGAAAACATGGAAGACATCTGATTGGACAAGAGTGATTCAAAGCGTGCAGCAAAGCAAAACAAGCTGTTCTACTGTTTGTCGTCCAATGTCAGAGAATGGTTTATGAGACGATAACTGCGCATCTTTGCGGTTCTGTCCCAGGAGTCCTTGCATTGAAATTGATTCATTTCAGTTCCAGTGCATAGGACCAGACTCGTAATTAAAGCGATTGTATTTCCCCAAAACTCCTCTCGGTTTGGATTTATGCACTGGCGTTGAAATCAACTTGTTATTCCCGTGAGACCCACACAGATGCTCTGTTTGTTTAGTCTACAGAAAGACCTCATCATTTTCCTCATCTGGGTTTTTCTATATGCTAAGTGGCACACTGGTCAAAGTAATGTCAAATAAAACAAAAGCAGCCCAACAAGTTTTCGAACCCTTTTTGCAGTCTTCCATGTATTAAATTAAAAGTTACTGCTTACACGTGCATCCTCACTACTACTGGTATAAACGCTGCCTTGTGTACAGTAGGTTACTTTTGAGTCAGCTGGCATAGTTTTATTGCCGTCAATTAATAAGGCAATTATTTATACCTTCTAATCAGGATGGAGGGGATATGTAGGTTGTTTTAAATATTTTGGTATTGAGTTGTTAAGTGTATACACTTAAATCTAACTAAACATTGCAATTATTCCATTTTTTACTTCTGGGCAATAATTCTGTTCTTATACTTTTTAAAATCCGTGACCATATTATTCAGATTAAATTTACTTTTGATTTCTCACTTTACATTCAAAGCTTGTCAATTTAAAAGGAAATATATCGAATTCATTGAATATATTTTTCTTTATGATATCCTCCATTTTTGATCCCATGTGTGTTGTGTTGGAGGTGGCGTCAAGGCAGTTTTCCTGTGATGTCATCATGGGCGGGTACAGAGTACTATCTGCAGTGGAAAACAAACTGAGGCGAGGCATGTAAAGCCGATTCGAGCTGGTACTAAGTGGTGGAGATGCTCACATTCGAGTCAAGGCGAGTAGAGTTGAGCCTTTATGTTGCCCTTCTGATTCTTTCAGTTTGTGGATCATTGTTGGTTACAGTTTGCGGTTTACCTCTCTTTTTGTTAAACTACATTAAAAGGAATTCTAATGCTGTGCACCTTGTGTCCTGCCCAGTGATGTCCAAATTAGGCTTCAATAGCATTATTTTAGCAGCAGGTTATTATGCTGGCAGCACTCAGGTTTTCTTTATCACAGTAAAACCCATCATTAAACTATTGAACGCAATAAGGGCAAAAATCTAGTCTGAACTATTATCTTTTCTATTAATGTATTTTTAATGACACATTTAAACACAGCTATGAGTATAAATATTTTAGCTATATTAATATTTTCAACCACATGGCTGAAATCTTGGTAGTTTGGAAACAAACTTTGCCTGTCTCCTTTCCTGGTAGAATACTAGAATACTTTATTGGCTATAGGTACTATAAATGTTCTTTGAGTGTAGATAATATTGATAATTTCTGAACAACGTAGAAACACCGGTACAAAATCCACATGGCCTTTCATTGTTGCCTTGTGAACCTGTCTTTAGATGTGGGGTTAGTACATAGTACTTCCCCCACAGGCACAATAACATTAAACACACCTTTTCATATTGGTGAGTGCCCCGTGGCTAGCCGGTCTATGCCCTGTTTGTTTTTCTCCTGTCTTCCAGCCTCCAGCCTTTCTGTCACATAGCTCTGTTAACAAACCAGAGACTATTACACCTGCCCCAGTTCAAGATATTTCACGTAACATTAGACCAATCATCAGACTTTCACATGAGGAAAGCTGGCCACAGAGAAGCTGACTTCAAGAGACTGGGCTACAAACCCATATCCTACATCCAACACCTGCACCTGTCCTTTTACCAGTTGTAACCAACTTAAACCATTAACAGCTTAATGTTCCTTGCCCTATCCCACAGAATCAGTAACAGCAGTTATCTTTGTTTCCAGTCACAGCACCATCCTCCTCTACAAACTTGAACATGGCGTCCACACACAACAACCTTCACCACAACAACCTTCATCCTGTCGCTGCCAATTTAGCACAGATTAAACCTCTCTTCCCCAAGATGATAATAGCTGCTACCTGATTCAGTTAAAGGCCTCTGATAATAGCAAGTCTTAACTTTTCATCATGGCTGCGTCGCACACAGTCGGGAGGCACGAAAACAACTTCCCCAATGTTTAATCTTTATTTATACATTTGATGACAAAACTACAAAAGCAATCATGTTTACTTAATAGCTAATATGCTCACATATCAAGTGATCAGGGCTGCTATTTCTCATCTGAAAGATATAATTGAAGGTTCACAGCATGAAACAAGGACAACACCTAACATACACTGATCAGCCATTACATTATGACCACTGACAGGTGAAGTGAATAACACTGATCATCTTGTTATCATGGCACCTGTCAGTGGGAGGGATAAATTAGGCAGCAAGTGAACATACTGTCCTTAAAGTTGATGTCTTAGAAGCTTGACAAATGTGGAAGCGTAAAAGTCGTGTGAACCGGCAACAGGGTCATGGGTGGCCAAGGCTCATTCATGCACGTGGGGACTAAAAGCTGGCCCGTGTGGTCAGATCCAACAGACGAAAAATTTATAAATACAATAACCATTGTCATTAACAATTATTTTAACAATTATAATAGGTGATCTCATGACAAAGCACTGTAGTTCCTACTTAATCCTACTCTTATGTGATCCTACTTACACTTTTATTTGTTGTTTACATAATATTTTCAGTTTCAAATGGTAAAAAACAGGCATGCAAATTATAAGGGCTTGTCTACTGTCTTGCAGGTAAACAGGTAGTCTTACATACTGCAAAAATAGTCAGAATACACATTTGTTTTATCAAGACCATGCATACTGTATTAGTAAATCAGTAAGTACACCAAACGAGTGAGCTTACCTTTCTTCAGATTAGTCTAACTTCTTATTTATAGATGCCTCCAAATAGTATATTTTAAATGATTTTATTTAACATCTCCAGTTTCAAACTCTGGTCCTTAATGCCAGTCTATGGTGTGGTTTCATATTATGTAGACTACATTTACTTAAGAAAAATTACTATTTGTTATGCAAATAAAAGCCTATTCTAAGAAAAGGTGTGCAAATAAAATAGGCCTATGTCTCATCTGACAGCCCATTTAGACAAACAAAAACCCTCCCCTTGAGTGCATAAGCATTCAGTGTAGAACAAGATTCGTGATTCTTGTATTTACCGTTTTTACAGGGGTATTTGTCTTTCATAATGAATACATAATGCATAAAAATAAAACCGATGACATGCTACATTAAAGGCACAAAGAGTTGATACAGAATTGTTTTAACATAAAGGTCAATGACACTTATCCATTGATTCTTCCAGAAAACCAGTGTTTCTCAACTAGTGGATCGTGGATTTGTTAAAATGTTTTATGAAAAACAACATTTATTTTGAAAGTCTATAGCTTAAATATGCAGGCACATAGTGCATTGCTTTTTGTTGCATTTTCTTACTTTGAAGGGTTAGTGATACATACACACAGGTGCAGTTCCTTATTGTTGCTGGAGATTTGCATGAATCTTGAGTGACAGGAAAGAGTAGACACTTTTCTGACAGGATGGAATAACCGAACTCTAAAACAGAAACGCTGTAGATTTGGCTAGCTTATCAATCTCAGTAATTTCCTAGACACGGTGTATAAAGAAAAAACAGATACATTATATTTCTACTTGTAAAAATTGTTAACAAACTTGGATTTACTTATGTAATTGTAAAAAGTTTTGCAAGCTTGTAAAAAAAGATATCTGCAAACGTATAATTACTTTTGTAGTTTTATAAAAATGCACATAATTGTAACTAACTTGATATTTGGAATCATGCAATTCATTAATAACACTTGCCAATGCAAAATTTGGATGCTCAGAGTTTTGTCACTAATATTTTGCTAAAACTCTGAACAAAATGATTTTTACTTGTAAATCATTCTGCGGTTGTACATCTCACAGCGTTTGCAGGCAGAGATACCCATGGGGACTCAAATTGGCAGGCCATAGCTTCTTCTGATTGGCAGGCCATTTCTTCTTCTTCAAGCTTACAAAACGTTTCAACAATTTTGTAAAACATTTTCTTACAGTAACAATTGTAATTCCAAGTTTGCAAATATTTTTTAACAAGTGTGCTAAACGTTTTTCCTACTGCAAAAGTAATTCAAATTTAGCAATTTCAAAAAGTAATTCCAAGTGTGGAACCTAATTTACAGCTATAAAAAATGTCAGTCGCTGTTTTAGCTTCATAAAAACGTTTTTTTCAAATACAAAAGTAATTCCAAGTTTGCTAATATTTTGTTTTCCAAGTATGCAACCGAATTTACCTTTGTACGATGGGGAATATGAATTGATTCAATGCTTGTTAGGAACAACATGGTTCACAATCAAGTATTACAATTATGGCAATATTTATTTTTTATCTGCTGCAAAAAGATTTAGCGGGATTTACCCATTTTTTATTACCACATAAAAAAGCAAAAATTTTCCCTGATTTTAATGGACATTTCTTTACACAAACATACATATAATGAGTCTGCAACTTAATTAGGTTCAGGGTAATGTTTTTTTGCAATTAATGAAATGTCAATTAACTTCTGTTACAAGATTATTGAGAGGCCAATTTTATCTGCACTGAAATGCTGTTCATTAATGCTGAAATCTTTCCACTACTGTTTGAATTAACCAGATATAGACAAGTCTATTTTTACACCCCTCTCCAATGTTGATAGTTCATAATGGATATATTCTCCAGAGCACAAAAAGCCCATAATGACTAACTCAAAACAGGTGTGAGGGTGTGTTGGGTGTGCTGCTGCCATCTGCTCCAGCTGGCGGTTAGCACAACGGTGAGGTGGAGCACCGGAGTGGGATACCACACAGCGCCACAAGAACAAACTGAGCTAAATCTGAGAGGTGCAAATCTGTTTTGTCGGTCTCAAATTAAGCACAGCAACTATCTGCTCCGGTGATTGCTAAATTGGGTAATGACAGGTAATGGGCTGTATAGTGAGGGAAAATTGAAATTATCAAAAAATATTTCACCAATGACTTAGTATTGGTTTCTACTAATATTTCTCAAAACGTTTTATTTGATTTCCTATAGGAAAACAGCTAATGAAATGTGGGTGACCCAGAACCCTATATGGAAGAAATGCAAACATTTTTGGTAATTTTTTATTAGTTTGTGAAAGGTCAAACGAGGGGTTCTTCATGAATCTGAATTGATAGCAAGCGTTTGTATTGCTACTTACTGGGCTTATAGTTTGCTACCACTCCTTGACAGGAAAATCATCCATGCCCACTTTTTTCCACTAAAGGCAATTGAATTTAATAAATATTAGTGGGTACATGTTGGAAAGTAGATGTATTACTTTATTTCGATTTTAGGAAAATTAAGAGATAACACAATAGATGTAGCCTAGAAATGAGGAAACAGGAGCCATAAATTATATACTAGCTGAAAAACAATGATGCTCCACAATGTCAAATGTCTCAGGAGGCAAAGGTCTTCTTCAGATATCTCATTATCATGAATACATTTGTTGCATGTAATGCCTTTACAACTTCCACATGCTGGGATACACTTAACACCATTCTTCCTGCTTATGCACCGCCAGTTGCTGCAAGTGCAGCTCGTGAATCAGATTAGCCCCTCAGGAGCCATTGGTTCCAGTACTGGGGCTGGCAAATACCCATGAACCCCTATTGTCCATCCATAGTCACCAAGATCCAAAGACATGCTGTGCAACAGCATCCAGTCCCGGGTTTGGAGATAGGCAGGGAGAGAATGGTGTGCAGCTGCACCCTCTGTTGGTGTTAGACTCTGGTTTGATCAGCCCGGCTGCCACCTGTCATGAGAGCATTTTTTGAATTGCACCCAAAGTATTACCTGGTGAATGTGCCGGATGATTGCAATGCCCTGATTACTGTGTCCTTAGTTGCCCTTAGGTCAAGGAAGATGTCCGTGTCTATGTGTTCATTGATGTCCCTTGCACAAAACATGTTAAAATCGTTTTCCCATGGCCCACAATTGTAGAAAACCTATCACAACCGGTGAAGGCGTTGTGACCGACAGAGCTTCTCGGATACTCTTGAAATCGTAAGAGCCTTTCGATGTCGTTAAGAATAGTAGATGGTTGATGCTTGAGCTATTGTGCACCAGCATTATCAGCACATCCGCGTCTTTGGCCCCCATCTAAAAATGGATGTGAACAAATCCACTTGAACTGTGCTGCAAAGGTGAACTTTAAAAATGCCAAGTCATTTAACAATGCAACTATTTTTTCTGAAGACATTTGTATTATTATATGGCACCTTTCCAACTGTTTCAGCGTACGCCGACAAAGTAGAGTATCCTTTAGGAGTTGCTTGTGTGCAAGGAAGCAAGTTTATTTGTGTGCAAGGAAGAAGAAATTCAATGTACTTAAAAAAAAAGAAACAATGTATAGAAGTACAATAGCATAAAAACAAATAATAAAATTAAAACATAAAAACAACATCAGAAAAATTTAAAATGTAATAATAAATAGAAATAAAATAAAAATGGGAGAAAAACATAGGAAGCTATAAAAGCTGCAAGGCTAAACAGTGCGGTTAAGTTTGAATGCTCAGTCATAGGCATATGAAAAGAGAAGTGTTTTCTATCTGGATTAAAAAAATGATACATTTAGAGCATGTCTAAGATCTTCTGGTAGTTTGGTCCAGTTGTGTGCTGCACAACTGCTCAATGCAGCTCGAACATGTTTAGTTTGGCCTCTGGGCTCTATTAGCTGACCTGTGTTCATTGATCTAAGAGCCCTGCTCGGTATATATTCTTCAAACATATCAGTAATGTATTTGGGGTCTAAACCATTCAGTGATTTATAAACTTAAAGCACCACTTTAAAATCTGTTCTGCAACTGAATAGTAGCCAGTGCAATGATTTAAGGACCGGAGTGATGTGCTCTTTTCTCTTGGTCCTGGTAAATATTCTAGCAGCAGCATTCTGAATGAGCTGCAGATGTTTTACAGTCTTTTTGGGGAATCTAGTTAAGAGGCTATTACAGTAGTCAACCCTACTAGAGAGTGTGAGCTTATGAGCTGGTGTCTCTGTGCCATTGAGTAGTGGTGCGAGAATAACATCTACATCCATACTATTAAACTGAAATGCCCTACAAATGAAAAAGCAAGTGTTCCATATTGATGGTCTTGTGGAAGAAGGGCGTAAGTGCAATGTATTTTCTTATAGACTTACTGTGAGGGAAAAAAGTATTTGATTCCCTGCTGATTTCGTACATTTGCCCGCTGACAAAGAAATGATCAGTCTATAATTTTAATGCTAGGTGTATCCTGAAAAACACATGTCAAATGTGTTATAAATGGATTTGCATTTAAATACGGGAAATGTGTATTTGATCCCCTCGACATTATATTCATTCTTTTTGGATTACATTACAAAAGAGCAGCTATTACATGTCCGACAATGTCAGTGAAGCGCAAAACATGGTAATTGTTACTGTGCGTGAGGCTCGCGTGCCCAACCCTTCCAGTAAGAAGACTCATTACTATAGGCTCAGACCTTGCATTAACTGTCTCTTGAGTCACCAGACAAGGCACGCACAATTAAAGAGATTAGACTCTAAAACAGGAACCTTTTCAATCCCGATTAAAAGCCATGTTTAGAGTTGTCTGACCCACTGGCCTACCTCTTTGATTATGCACTGAGGAAATTGAACTTTCTTGTGAATGGGACTCTTTGGGACTGAAAGCTTTTTTTGAGCATTAACGAAAGATTTCAGGCCTATTATTATTAGTTAAACGTTTTTTAATATGACAATGAATGCAGAAAACGAAGCTACTGGGCTAAATTAATCATTTCATTAAAAAAATCTAATGTGACAGATGTGTCACTTTGTGTGACACCTAATATAACTACACAACCACAACATTATGTATGTCTCTTGTTTAACGTTTCTAAAACACAATGAAAATCTATGTAAACCTTCATTGCTATGTAGAATTATTTTTTAAAACTGTTTATAAGAATGCTTTTTGTTGCATGCCTCCTAATTGGAAGAGATCATTTATCCTGCAGATACAAACAGGTCCGTGATGTCTCTGACCGGCAACAGATGGTCGTTTTCGTTTAAGCAGCAATTGGGAAGGCACCCAGTGCTCCGGTGAACCTAAATTGCAAAGGTCACGTGATGCTTGAGGCCATGCCAGAGTCTTGGTCTCGCCATATGGTGCCTGCCGGAGAAGGGGCGGAGTTTGATCCCATACGCTTTTCCTGCAGGGATTTTATAAACTGCATCCATAGGTGCACTACACCATCAGTCATAGTCAGAATCAGGATTATAAAACTGTAGGATCTGAGGTGAGGACAGATTCAATCAGAAACTGTCAAAGGATATGCAACTCCCATAACAACCTACTTTGAAATAAAAGGTAATTATTGAAAGTTGCTTTTTGTAGATTGGCTCTGCTATTCATTTTTTGCTGTCTGTATTGTGTGTTTATTTTCACTGTGGTTTCCACTATTTTTTTAATTGTTTGTCTTATATAATTTGCATACATACTGAGAAGTGGTTGTCAGGCAGTTCCAAATACATCAACATCATTACTGTCCTAATTATGAAAATGCCAAGACACTTTCTTATGTAAAGGGATGATGCATATTGATGGTAAAGATGATTGTATAAGTACCTCAATTATCCTATGCGTCATAAAGTGATTAATTTCCTGCATAGCTATTTGGCAAGTATTAATAGTTTAATCTGTCTAAGCTCAGATCATGCAGTTACATAATCATTCATGGTCATTATGATTTCATACAGCCACTCACAGTTCCTTCAGGTGTCTTTGTATCAGCAGTTTTGAGCTGTATAAGTAACATTCTCCTCTGCTCTGACAGTCTCACATAGAGGACAGCATCATGCCAGTGTCGCAGGAGGACATTTCTAAATGGACAGAAGATTGCGGCACCACTCAGAGCAAAGAAGCAGTGAATGGTGTGCACAAAACCATGAGTAAGGACGGAGACAATGAGGGCGATAATGGATTCAACAGAATGAACGAGAGTAATGACGATGAGGAGCATGGAGAAGAAGCAGCGTCGGGAGAAGAAGAGAGCCTCGATGGGAGTCCTAAGAGACGTGGGCCCAAGAGAAAGCCAATGACAAAAGCCAGACAACAAAGGTTTAAGGTGCGGCGTATGAAGGCCAACGCACGGGAAAGAAACCGTATGCATGGGCTCAACGATGCGCTGGAGAGTTTACGTAAAGTTGTACCTTGCTACTCAAATACTCAGAAACTCTCCAAAATAGAAACATTAAGGTTGGCAAAAAATTACATATGGGCTCTTTCTGAGATCTTGCAATCGGATGAAAGTCCAGATTTGGTGTCGTTCGTACAGGCTTTATGCCAAGGACTTTCCCAGCCCACCACCAATCTAGTAGCAGGATGTCTCCAGCTCAACCCACGGACATTTCTGCCCGAGCAGGCCCAGGAAATCCCATCTCAGACGCACCAAATGTCGACTGCGTCCTTCTCTGTGCAACCCTCCTACCCTTACCCCAGCCCCCCCTATGGTTCCATGGACTCCCATATCCACCATGGCAAGCCCCTTGCCGTTGGCTGTGCACTTGAGCAATTTTTTGAAACCCCCTTCACAGACTGTACCAGCGCCAGTCCCCCATTCGAGGGACCCCTAAGTCCACCTTTGAGCGTGAATGGGAACCTTTCCTACAAGAACGAGTCGACGGAGGTTTTCGACAAAAGCTATGCCTTTTCAATGCAATATGCAACTCAAGCAGTGGTGGGAGTACAATGTCCTCATCCTCTTTATGTAAGCTCATCCCAGCGTTTTCCGCGACCCATAGACAACGTTATGTCATATGAGTCTCATCACGAGAGGATGCTTAATGCTCAGCTTAATGCTGTATTCCAGGAAACATGAGACACTGTTTTACGGAAAGACAATGAATGCAAATTAATTATCTGTTACTGGCTTAGAGGTAGGAATTACCTTTTTCTATGAAAAAAGATATATATAGTTTTTCATATTTTGTGCAAACAAAATGAAGGCTTATTGCCCAAATCAATCATAAACCAAGAGCATTAGTCAACAATTGTTACCACAAACAATACTAGAAATAAATTTGTGTCTAGACAAATTAATATCTATGTGTATGAATTTACTTTAAATTAAATATAACGTTTTTTGTGAGCAAATTTCCTTTTTGTTTTTTTTATGAGGGGTTCAGATCCCAGACTGTTGACATTAAAGAAGAAATATGTAAACGTTTACTGTACTGCTAGCATAAATACAAGCAAAAATTATAACATTAACTGCAGATCTGCAGTACTCATAAGTTAATGTTTCAAATAATAGTTTTCTATAAATTGTATCCAAGTGCCTGGAAGATTCCCCATTTAAAGTTTCTCACCAGTCCATCTCTCAGTTTGCATTGACATGTAATCTCCTTATACTCGCTTTAGACACTCGTAGTACAACTCTTCCAACACTTATCTACCCTGGACTACTCTAATACTACTCCGGTCTCATTCGATAAGGGAATACAAGAAGCATACTAGTTGTGGCATTGATTATAGGCAGGATTCTGCACAGTCCCCCTTTAACTTGAAACATAAACATTGCGAGTAAATAATAAAAGCAGTAGAAAATAAAACTCTAACATTGTTAATAAAGGTAATTTAACAAATTACACTGAAAGACATGTATTTATCAAAAATGTATAGAGAAGCTAATTAATAGTCTGAATAAAGCAAGACATTCCTAGCTTCCATTGCTGTTGTTGCCCCATTTGGCTGAAAAATGTAGCTATTTCTTTTAACTGTAATCAGTCTCTTACATGAACTGGAAGGCGTTGCCCACACTTCTGAAGTACTGCTTCAACTGTGTCACTGTCACAATGCTAAGTGGTTTTATAAAGGAACTGCTTCTCAAAGCTTGCCAATGGGGACATGTTTACCACATCAGTGTATGTAAAATGATCTTAATCCATACAACATAGGCTTTTATTTTGTAAAACTAGTCAATATTTAACTAATCATGTGTTAAATATTGTGGACATTGTGTAAGGGAGATAATGGGACTTAAAACGACAATTGGTTGATCTTGCCTCATTGCTGAAAGAACAGATTTGCTCATCCGCAACAACTGTTTCCCTAAACCAATTGCATTTCTTGTGCACCTCTAGGTGGTACCCACCCTCAGGTTTTTGAGCAACAGGCACTTTTCAGAGACCGCTTGCTGATCAGTCTGGGATCTCACAAACCTCTATGAGTGGATAGATTCCCGCTGTTTTGGATTCACTATTCAACCAAACCAACAGCTACAGTACAATTCCCATACATTATTGCAAAACAAGTTGAAGTCAAAATGAATTTCTTTGGCAAGAGCAGTTTCTCAAATACAGCTGGTGCCACACACTTCACATTAAAAGCACCATCCCAAAACAAGTTCAGCTATGTCAACCGGAAAGGATTTGATTAACATAATGCGGAGATAAATTGTGATGTGCAGAAGAGGCTGCTGAATGTGATGGTAAGTTGGCTTGGTCAAACCCACGAGTCATTTATACTGCAGAACAACATTGTTGGCTGTAGCCTACAGCAGGGAGCTAACTGAGGGCTTATTGGTGAATGGTTATTAATTTTATTGGTGAAGTATCATGACTGATCCTAATGGTAAATCCTTATTGTAGGAGACAGGGTCTCATTCACTATTTGCATTCATCATATTTCTGCTGTCCACACTGTGTTCTGACATAAATCAAATGGTGAGAGTAAAAAGAGCATTTGGGTTGTCCACAGAATATCAACTGACACCAAAGAGCTGGTATTAACTCCCAACTTTGACATGGAAACTCAACATTCAGACCCCTCTTCAATTCCCCCCCTTCATCTTTTCCATTTGTATACCATAACTGTCAAAATACACCCAAAATACATTTAAGACAATTATTATATGACATGACCCTCCATTTGTTATTTTTCCATAACTTTCCATTTTTACTTATTTTGCCATTCTGTTATAGCTTTGCTTGTGTGTTTTGGATCATTGTCCTGTAGCAACATTTCAGTTATTCAGGCCTCAGACCTCAATAATATTTGGTAAAATATAGAATTCATGGTTGACTCAGTGAGGGAACGTTCCTCATTGATTCAAGGCAGCAAAGTAGCCCCAAACCATAATCCACCACCTCTGGGCTTTTCGGTTGATATGGATTTTTTGTGAAACATGGCATCCAGCATTACGGCTAAACAACTCCATCTTCTCTCATCTTTTCAGAGCACATGTGACGGTGAGGTGACGGATTGTTCCGCCATCTCCCGCATTCTCCGGTTCACCAACAGCCGTGAACTCATACCGGTCCCATTCATTTGTCTTGTCTTGTCATTCATTATTCACACCAGGTCCCAATCATCCCATTAGTATGTGTTTAAATGTTCCTCCTCTGCTCCCCTCAGTTGTGAGTCATTGTTTCCATGTCGGTCGATGTAAGTAGTAATGTGTTTATGTATGTTCATTTTCATTTAGCAGTTTACCTTGGTGCTCTTTGTTTTCTGTTCTGTTGTTTTGTGTATGTTCATTCACAATTAAAGATTACACCGAGCTGCAACCAGTTTAAATTTAGCTGGTTTGGTTGATTGGATGGCTGGATGGTATAAGCGATATTATATGCTTCTGATAAGTAATCAAGCCTTATCAAAATGCAATAATCTATATTTCAAAACGTATTCATGGCCTAATTCCATTTCTAACCCTAAAAATTGCCTAATTCCATTCAAAATAGCCGTAACGTGGCACTTACAATTTGGTTTATAAAGAGCAACGTTCATGATGCTTTGGGAAACAGGTGTAAGTCCATCTTAATGCTACTTGCATCGTTAAAACCAAGCCCAAATGAGTTATTAGGGAATCAAAATATAAACGATATCCTTTACTATATTTCATAACTCTTTGATAGTAGGTTAGCTTTATGCAAATTATTTTACCTGTGTTGGACCTAGTAATAAAAACAATTATGGATTTGTCTATCAATATTTTACATTTGTTGGATTTTTATTTTACAGATGTTTAGAGCCTCATAAAACCAACAAAAATGCTATAGCCTGTTTTATTCAAAATCACATATAATAGGAAATATAATAGGATCGCATTGGGAACGTACCTTTTTGGACTGCTCCATTGACAATGACGGAGCTGCGGCACAATGAAGCATGCCTTTGGACTGCCCCCTTGGAATTAGATGAGGGACATATGTAATAAGGGCCAACCACGGTAGTGTCGCTAGTAATCATTGATGTGATTGGATTTGGTCCTGGAACAGCAGTTGTGGTAAAAAGCATTGGACCGAGCGCATAGCCTTGAGGGACTGTGCTGAGCTTGATGGTGCTTGATGTTCTGCTGCCTGAGGTCTTTCTTCAGTAAGTTCATCATTTTAAAACATTCTGCCATAATTAAAAGTATTTTGGATAGGCTGTCGAAGAAATGGTTTATTTGAGTATGTTTCTAGAAAAAAGGATACATTTATAAGAATCACATTTTTATAGCACGTCAGCAGTCGTGTTGAGCACATTTACCAACAGATGACATTCAGTATTATACCAAGGAGTTTGTCTTATAGCCAACTGTCAACTACTATTTTCTATGATTTACTTACACATATTTGATGGAATTTTACCTTCAAGCACACTTGAAAAAAGCAAAACGATTATATGTGCATACACACGCCTGTGACCACATACCTTAATTCTGTGACCCAAAAGACATGTTGCCGAAGAGTTCTGTGATTGTGTTAAGTAGCCAATGTCCCCACCTATACCTGTAAATGGATTTGTATCTATAGAACTAGAGATGTATCTAAATAATTGCAATTGTAGTTTTATAAATTTAGTAAAAACTGAGTTGTATCTGTAAAGCAAGATTTCTAAGCTGCAAATCGTGATATACACGTTTTGAGTTGATATTAGCTCAATACGGCTTGATTAGCGGCTGATCTACAAAAGGTAAAAAAATATGTTAAAGTGTAATAGCCATAACATGTTCACCAACAGAATAATTTCAAATTTGCATTATTTTTTTCTCTGATCAAAGATAATGTTGAGAGATGATCTTTAACAGAATGGTAATCTGAGAATATGCTTGAAATATAAGATTGAAATAAAACATTTTTTAAACACCAGCATTTATGACCAGATCATGCACATATTATATTCTGTTACTGGGTGTACTAATTACAAAATAACTCAAAATAGTGTCCTTTCATATTCTGTTATATGGTAAATACACTGCTAAAAAATCATAAGGGAAAACATAATCATCATAGTAAAATACTATGTCAATTAAACTTCAGGGATATCAATCTGTACAGTTAAGAAACATAGACGATTGTAAATCAATGTCACCTGTTTTAGTGATAATGAAAGTGACAACAGGTGCACTGGAGAGGCAACAACAAGACAAACCCCAAAAGGGAATGGTTTTGCAGGTGGTGGCCACACAAATGTTCTCTCCTTTATCCTTCCTGACTGATTCTTCTCTAGTTTTGCTAGTGTCCTTGTCACGACTGGGAGCATGATGTGGTACCTGCAGCCCAATAAGGTTGCTCAGGGAGTCCAGCTTTTCCACAATTGCACATCCATCCATGTTACTGAAAGAAGGTTTGCTGTGTCTCCCACCCAAGATGTGACAATACATGTCACCATCTATTGTCCCTTTGATCCGGTGAAGTTGTCCTGTCCCCTTAGCAGAAAAACACCCACAAAGCATAATGTTTCCACCTCCATGTTTGATGGTGGGGATGGTGTTCTTGGTGTCAAAGGCAGCATTCCTCATCCTCCAAACACGGCAAGTTGAGTTGATGCCAAAGAGCTAGATTTTGGTCTCACCTTTTGGACCATAATACTTTTTCCCAGGTCTCCTCTGAATCATTCAGATATTCATGGACAAACTTCAGATGGGCCTGTACATGTGGTAACTTGAGCAGGGGGACATTGAAGGCACTGCAGGATTTCTGTCCTGCATTGTGTAGTGTGTTACCAATTGTTTTCTTGGTGACAATGGTCCCACCTGCCTTGAGATCATTGACAAGATCCTCCCATGTAGTTCTGGGCTGATTCCTCACTGTTCTCATGATCATTGCAACTCCATGAGGTGAGATCTTGCATGGAGCCCCAGACCGAGGGAGATTGACAATTATTATGTGTTTCTTCCATTTGCGAGAAATCACACCAACTGTTGTCACCTTCCCACCAAGCTGCTTGGCGATGGTCTTGTAGCCCATTCCAGCCTTGTGTAATAAGCTGCGATTAGGGGCACTCCCTTTAATTAAGAGTGCTCTCTGGAAAACTGTCCTATTTACTGAAGTTATTCTATAGAACGCAAAACCAAAAACGTGAGAGCTACTTATGTAAAAAAAAAAAATCTAAATGATTTTATTGTTAGACTCTCTATCCTTAGTTTATGAATGGCATTTTCATAATGTCATCTCCTTCTACTCTCCTCTACTTTCCTACTTCGCTATATTCCTTTCCAGTTTTACCCATTTGGGTAAACACTTAGGAAAGGATATGTAAAGACACATAACCGGGGGCAGGAAGGAATAAGGAACATGATGTTGTTTTACAGGATGAATACGCAGATTCCATCCCTCACCTCTTTTACTGTATAAGTACTGATGATTGTTCTGTGTTACTTAAGAGATGCCCCCTGGTTTATTCAGAAAGATTTGATACCTCTCTCTTTTTGCGAATGAACTGCAAATTGTGCCAAGAAAATTGTCTCTGTACTTAATTCCTAAAGATGTCTGATGGAATTACCATCATATCTCCTCTGCTCTTGCTGTTAAAGACAAGCTGTAAAAGACAAGTTAGGGACATAGCAACTTTGTTGTAATTAAATCACTGATATGGTATGAATATATTAATCTTTTTGTGTCATTATAGAGATGAGGTAAAAATATTAAGAATTCTTTGAGAGAAAAGTCACATACCTAGATCCCGATCCAGTTGTTTGCATATTGTCAGGGAGAGTGCAGAAACCTGCATGAGAAACATGAGAATGCCTTGCTTCTAGTCTAAGCTTGCATTGGCATTTTTTTTCTGATCACAGTACTACTAGCTGGACTAGTAAACAAAGCAAACATAATTTACTCATGGTTACATAATTACCTCAGGAGCTCACCTATTTATCCCCAGAAAACTTGCTAGTTAAGCAAATTGGCTAATAGTTTTTGCCAGGTAATTAGTTATGGCCAATTATTACCAACAGTATGAGGTTGTTTTAGGCACTGTCCTTCCTGGCAAGCTGACGTTATTAGAAGCTGGTAGTAGTAGCACAATTTGTGAACAATGTCTGCTGTTGAGATGTACAGTTAGTAACTATAGCCATGTCTGCTCTGTCTGTACAGCTAGCCACATTAACATGAATAGGGCAATAATCAACAACAGTGTGAGGTTAGCTAGGTAGCTAGCAGTTAGGCTAATATTACTTATTTAACCGGTGAACTGCCACATCTGGGTCGCAGTTCAATGCATTTTGCTCCTGGAGTTCCATCCATCGTGGATAGGCAGCTGCACCAATGTTCACTTGTGTTTTTCGAATGGCATCTGTCTTTCCTTTAGTTTGATCCAAACCGTATTTTCCTACCGTTGCTTTCTTAACTTTCATTTTTTATAAAATTGGCTTGTGTCACATGCTGATTGATCCACAAAATGAGAGTAGTTACTAACTAACTTTTTTCAGCCTCAGCTCTTTGGTTGATACGTCAAATGCATCACTTCCTGTGCGCAGGAAAAAAGTGGGAGCCGACCACTTTATTCGTTAGCAGGAATACACCATATATAGGCGTTTTTCAGTTGCAGGTGTTTTGAGGATGATGGTGAAAAGCACTGTCTAACATGCAGGTCCAAAATCTCCCACAGGTGTTCAAACCAGTATCGCCTGACATGAGTACTTGTAATGAGTTCTAAACTGTCATACGGTCCGGTGTATGAGGACAGATAGGCAGAGGCAGAACGGCTGTTTGAGTAATGATCCATGTTTTAATAAAGAAACAAACTTACAACTTAAAGCAGACACGATGACTGGGTGTAATAGTGTACAGCTAGCAACCAAAATGAACCACATTACTGTGGTCAAACATTCAACATAAATAGGTTCCCCAATTGGAGGCAATAACGAACACCTGCCTCCAATTGGGGAGACCAAAACACATAGAGGTGGCTAGAGTCACCTATTTTGGCCATGTCCTGACTATGGCCCCAGCCAGCGCAAAGATGGCTAGGGGCATAGCCAGGACATGACATAAACCCACAAATTTCCAGCGAGACCCATTTCCAACAAAATAAATTAAGGTGCTACTTCCTGAGCTAGTTCAGCCAATGTTGAACATAATTAATTGCTCCCTATCCTCCGTATGTATACCAAACTCACAAAAAACTGCATAAATATAAAATAATAATATAATTATAAAATATAATTCTGAAAAAATCTAATCTGGATCCAGATATATTAAACAATTATAGGCCAATATTGAACCTCCCGTTCCTCTAAAAAATCTTCTTAAAAGTGTTTCCTAACAACTGAATGCCTTCCTGAAGACAAATATCTTCAATGAAATGCTCCAGTCTGGTTTCAGATGCCATCATAGCCTTCAGACTGCACAAGTGAAGGAAACAAATTACCTTCTAATGGCATCAGACAAACTTTTCACCTCCATTCTGTTGCTTCTTGATCTTAGTGCTGCATTTGCCACTATTGATTAATCCCTTCTCTTAAAGAGAAAGATATAAGTTTGTATGTGTGAATGGCATATCCTCTGATAAATCAAAGGTATTTTCATTTTTCTTGCCCTTGACTAACTCAATTCCAATTTGCACTATTCCCTGTTTCTTTATTCAACTACTTCCAAATGGTGTGTAGTATATTTAAATAGCTGTGTTTTTTATTTTGTTTCATACATATTGTTTTACTATTTTTACAGGTATTCTACTTCCTGTTGATTTAATTATTTCATTGTTTAGTAAATATCTGCATCCCTCTATGCTCATTATCCTTTGCCTCATACATCTCCCCATATAGGATGATCCAGAAGAATATGTTGAACTATGATATATAGGTTGTCAATAATACAATGCTTCACAATGTCTTGCCCTCAATGTATATCTGACAGTCTCATCCTGTTAGTGTATCCCACCAAACCATTTTCCTATACTCACCATAGTGGAGGACCCAATCCAATATTACTATGCAATTATATTTTTCTTTTGTTACCCGTTTGTTCACTTGTAATAATTAGTACTCTCCCTGTGTCACCTTTTTATCTACCCCTATGTTCAACCCTAATGCACATGGTGGTGCAGATAGGCAAGATGCCCATGGGCCTACACAGTGACGGAAGAAACACAATGTTAGGAAAATTGGTGCTAATATAATCAATTGTATTGAAAAAGGATTACCTGTTTTGAAACACTCAACATCACATGCTGGTGACATCTGCTGGTCAAATACATGTAATGAAACTGGCAAACTCCCAGAAAAAAACTGACTATGAAAGGATTGTAGTGGGCCTAAACACAGAATTTTGAATTGGTAAGTCAACAGTTGAGTGGAGCTAAACGCAGAATCTAATCATGAAGCATATCCTGAATGTTCAGCTTACAGTGTTAATTAGGGAGCAGTAAATTCTTAAGTGCAGCAGATAAGCACAACAATTCGTAAATCTGGAAATGCACACCGCATTGGAGTGCTTTAATGCAAGCAGGGTTTTCATAGACAGCAATTGATATATCCGTTCATGAATACCGATGATGCAACAATATGACAATGTCAGGGATGTTACAGATAATGTACAGAACATTTGATGCTTGACTATTAAAGCAGCCTAGATAACTGCACATTTATATAGTTATTTTTTAATAATTGTAATTTGTGTAAAAAGAAGGCTGATGTGTGACAAAATACTGATGTTTGTGAACTTTCATATATAAAGGGATATTTACACTGATCAGCAATAACAAGTGAAGTGACTAACACTAATAATCTTGTTAACATGGCAACTGTCAATGGGTGGGATATATTAGGCATCAAGTGAACATTCTCTCCTCAAAGTTGATGTGCTAGAAGCATGAAAAATGGTCAAGTGTAAGGATCTAAACGACTTTGACGAGGTTCAAATTGTGTTGGCTAGAGGTGACTGGACACTGCAGCCTTTGTGGGGTGTTCCTGGTCTGCAGTGGTCAGTACCTATCAAAAGTGGATCATGGAAAGAAAAGCGGTGAACCGGCGATAAGGTCATGGGCGGCCAAGTCTCATCGATGTATGTGGGGATGTAAGGCTGGCCCGTGCTGTCTGATCCAACAGACGAACTGCTGTTGCTCAAATAGCTGAAAAGGATAATGCTGGTACTGATAGAAAGCTGTCAGAAAACACAGTGCATAGCAGTTTGTCTCATATGGGTCCACGTAGCTTCAGACCAGTCCTGGTGCCCATGCTGACTGACCCCTAGCCACTGCCGAAACTGGCTATATTAGGCATGTGAGCGTCAGAACTGGACCATGTCGCAATGGACGAAGTTGGCCTGGTCTGATGAATCACGTTTCCTTGTACACCACATGGATGGCCAGGTGCGTGTGCAACGTTTACCTGGAGAACACATGGCACCAGAATGCACTATGAGACGGAGGCAAGCAGGCGCAAGGCAGGATGATGCCGGAAGGCAGTGTGAAGCTTTGGGCAGTATTCTGCTTGGAAACCTTGGGTCCTGTCATACATGTGGAAGTTACTTTGACACGTACCACCTACCTAAGTATTGTTGCAGACCATGTGCACCCTTTCATGGCAACGGTAATCCATGATGGCATTGGCCTATTTCAGCAGGATAGTGTGCCATGCTACAAAGCAAAAATGGTTCGGGAATGGCTTGAGAAACACCACAAAAATCAAGATGTTGACATGGCCTCCAAATTCCCCAGATCACAATCCAATTGAGCATCGGTGGGATGTGCTAGACAAACAAGTCTGACCCACCCACTTAAAGGGCGTAAAAGATCTGCTGCTAACATGTTAGTACCAGATACCACAGCACAACTTCAGAGGTCTAGTGAAGTCCATGCCTCAATGGGTGAGGGCTGTTTTGGCGGCAATATAGGGACCTACACAATATTAGGCAGGTGGTCATGTTACGGCTGATCAGCGTATATGCTTATATGACAAATTGTATTTGCAAGTAGTAGTCCAGTTGTTGCTTACGAATCATGCATTTCACAAGGTTATGTCCAACAACTTGAAAATGTTCTCACATAGTGGATCTTGGTATCTTTTGTGCTCCCTCCATGCTTCCAAATTGTTCTGATAATAATGTGTCTCTCCTACATCAAACAATGTCATGGCGTCACGTTGTTGGGTTTAAATGGACCAGGCGCAGGCAGAGGTAGCGGTCGGTGCATTCTTTATTTTAAACAAAGACAAAAGAAACAGAACAGAAAAAAACAGAGCACTGATGATGAAAAATATAAAGTAAAGGGCAGACACAAAACAGAACTCACCACACCATCAGGACACACAGTAACATGGAACAATGACTGACAAATGAGGGGAGGAGAGAAGAAACATTTAAACACTTACTAACTACCTAATTGGGACGTGATGTGAGAGACAATTGGAGACAAGACAAAATGAAGGGGACCGGGATGAGTTCATGGTAATTGGGAAGATGCAGAACGTGGGAGATTGCGGAGCAGTCCGTCACCTCACCGTCACAAACAACTCTCAATCTGGCCATTTTCATTGTATTTAATTTCAGGGACTGGCACAGGTGATTGAAATCTTATCGAAACAGTTTGACACTTACTTTGCTTAGATCATGTGACTTGAAACAAGCTTTGACATCGCAGAGTCGCAAAGGTTTTGGAGCTTTTTGATACTTGAGTCGTTAGAACTCATCACTACCTACACATCACCTGTAGGAGTTACCTTGTCGATACACACCGGGTGGACCTCCCCTTGTATTTTTTGTGAGTTTGAGAGGCTAGGTGGTTTATTGGTAGATTAGATTAGTTAGCTTTTGTTTATTTATTTTGTTGGTTTTCTTTGCAGTAGTCCCACTTAGCCATTTCCCCCATTTTATACTGTGGGTGTTTAGTTTAAATAAATTAGAAGCTCCCTTTTTGTTTAACCACGGATTGTCTGCTGTCCATTTTCTCCTACTAAATTTCATTTTCTCTGTGTTAAACCAATGTATGAATGTTCAAAAGCACATTGCTTCCCTGGCCTAATAGGGATTTGTGACACATACAGTTCCTAGCAGGTGGTATGGACAGGGTGTGTGGGACCCATCAGTAATGGGGCATCAAATGTCCTACCTATTGTCCATTGTACAGTTGTCAGTCAGTACTATCATGTGTTGTGTCACGTTTAAATTACTTTTTTTGCCCATAATCTCAAAAGACACTAGTATTTGTAACAAAAATAACAGCAAAGTAACAATGTTTATAGAGAGTTGTTAATTCCATAGGCATAACAAATGCTACCAGTAATGTGTATCTTGTTTATAAATCAACATGCGCAACCCTAGCTACCAATTCATAAACACTTCATAAAATGTAGGTCATACATTAGTTGCTTCAGATACTGATGTAGCCTAATTTGCCATGATTCTTGGTTAGCCAATTGCTTGAATACTGACTATTTTACATATTAAAATGTTTTCTATGTACGCCACTAGGAGATAGATGGACCAGGATAAGAAGTGTAAAGAACTGGTGCCCACTAACTTTTGATCATCCTGTAGCTGGTCTACAGGCACTGTTGGAGGTGTAACAGGCCATAATGTCCAGCAGAGCAGGTAGGGATTACATGAATACTTGTGAGAACGATAAGAATGACATCCCGAAGTTCTGGATATTAGGGCTGTCACAAGAACCGATACTTTGTTACCAAGTCGATGCCACAATTCTGAAAACATGACGGTACTGGTTTTTGTACAGTCCTGTAGGTACAGGGGATCCAACACGTGACAGGATGCAGCAAGTGCTGCTGCAGCTCCGCCTCAACTCATCGAAAAAAAAACAGTTGATGTCGTTTATGGAAGCACTTTGCAGTCGAGGTGGATGATGAGGGAGTAATACATTAGCAAAAACCAGTATGCAAACGGTGCCTTCAAACATTCTAGACAACAGGAAACACTTCCAACTTGTGAAGCACCTCAAAGACAAAACATCCCGATTTATTTAAATAATACAAGGTGCTTGAGTTTTAATTCAATTTACATTAACAACATATCCATAGTGTTTTACTTGTTATATTCTTATCCAGAAATACATGTTAACAATATTTTTGTTTCACACTGTGGGCATTGCTGTGCAGCCTATCCAGCAGTGTTCCATAAAACGTTTGCAATGGTAAAATATTACCATGTTAAGGCTAGTGTAAGGTAACCATTGCTCATAGTAGTAGGCTTCAACCTTACTGTTCAGTCTATGTCATCTGTCATCAAAATATAACGTTTGCATTTTAATAAATATTCCCAGACTCATGGTCTGTCACCATGTCAGTATATTTACTGTTTGCCCTCTGAGTAGAGGTGTGTGTGTGAGAGAGTGTGTGTGTGTGTAGCCTCTGCTGTTTTCTAACAGTTATTGAGCTGATAATTGAAATCTCAACTTTCAGCCAGAGGCTACATGACACTGTTGCTGGTTTTTGTTATGTTCAAATGTTTCTATTAAAGGAGTGTATGTTGAAGTACATGGGATTTAATGATTTGTTTTTTACCGTGGTATTGAATAGGGTATCGAGAATCATGGAATTTTACTGGTATTGGCATCGACTACTAAATATCTGGTATCATGACATCCCTACTGTCCATAGAAGTTCTCTGTATCCCATTGCTCACTTGCCTCAAGCTAAGCAGGGTAGGGCCTTATTTTGGAGATCAGACGCTGGTTTAAGTGTTCTGAACATTTTGCTGTTTTTGGATGGGATGATAAACAGGGATCCTGTTGGATCCTATGGATACATCTACCTGTGAAACAAGATCTCTGCTCACATCATCTAGTCATGTAGGGTAACTGAGCAGTAGCTTTTCATTTATAGTGTTGGGCTGGTAACCGAAATGTTGCCATTTCAAATTCCCCAGCTGAAAGTTCGTGGTGTACCCTTGAGTAAGCATATGATATGTACGGAGAGGTGATTAGAAGATGTATGACAGCTAGCTGCTTGAGGAAAATGTTTGTTAAAGCCCTGACTGTCACACAGCTGGGAGTAGGACACAGGCGCAGAGACATGGCCGTGGTAACAATCCATTGTTTATTAGAGTAAAGAAAACCAAAATGACAGCAGCTTACCATGACTGGGTATTTAGCTAAACAGCAACTAGAAACCATAATGATCCACACTGTCAGCTCTTTGAGGTGAGCAAGGAGGAACGGATAGCGGAGTCGGGTGTTTCTTGTTTTCTTTAATGTGAGCTTGACAATGCTCATGATAGTGAGACAATAACACACAAAGGGAGCAGAGGGAACATATATACTGGGGAGAATGACGATCCGCCGGACGACGGCGATGGAAGTCGCGTCGAAGGTCAGGAGCCAACACATCCCGCCTCGGGATCCAGCTCCGCTCCTCCGGACCGTACCCCTACCACTCCACGAGGTACTGGAGGCCCCCAACCCGGCGCCTTGAGTAAATGACGGCACGAACGGAGTACGCCGGAGCCCCCTCGATGTCGAGAGGAGGGGGAGGGACCTCCCGCACCTCACACCCCTGGAGGGGACCAGCCACCATTGGCCTGAGGAGAGACACATGGAACGAGGGGTTAATACGGTAGTAAGGAGGGAGACGCAACCGATATGTTACCTCGTCTACTCTCCTCAGGACTTTAAAGGGCCCCACAAACCGCGTGTTCAGCTTCCGACAGGGCAGGCGGAGGGGCAGGTCCCTGGTGGAGAGCCAGACGCGGTCGCCCGGGCGATAGACCGGGGACTCCCCGCGGTGGCGATCCGCAAAGGTCTTTTGGCGACGGACAGCGAGCCTGAGGCGAGTCTGCACAGCCTCCCATGTGCCCGCTGCCCGCCGGAACCAATCGTCCACCGCAGGGGTACCGGTCTGGCTCGGGGTCCAGGGGACCAGGACCGGCTGATACCCCAGGACACACTGAAAGGGGGAAATCCCTGTGGAGGAGTGGTGCCGGGAGTTCAGGGCGTACTCTACCCAAGGCGGGAACTCCGCCCACTCCCCCGGCCGGTCCTGGCAGTAGGACCGAAGGAGCCTTCCCATGTCCTGATTTACATGCTCCACCTGCCGGTTGGACTGGGGGTGGTAGCCCGAGGTCAGGCTGACCAAGACCCCCAGGTGCTGCTTAAAGGCTTTCCACACCCTGGACGTAAACTGGGGGCCCCGGTCCGACACAATGTCCTCGGGCACCCCATAGTGCCGGAAGCATGAGTAAAGAGAGCCTCGGCAGTCTGCAGGGCCGTGGGGAGACCAGGCAGAGGTAAGAGACGACAGGACTTAGAAAACCGGTCCACAACGACCAGGATGGTGGTATGGCCCTGGGAAAGGGGAAGATCAGTTAGAAAATCCACAAACAGGTGGGTCCATGGCCGTTGTGGAATGGGTAAGGGGTGCAACTTACCCATAAGCAGGTGTCGGGGTGACTTACTCTGGGCGCACACAGAGCAGGAAGAGACGTACACCCTCACGTCCTTAGCCAAGGTGGGCCACCAGTACTTAACGGCCAGGGCCCTCAGGGTCTGTCCAATACCAGGATGACCGGAGGAGGGAGAGGTATGGGCCCAGTAGATGAGCCGGTCACGGACAGACGTCGGCACATACGTGCGACCCTCAGGGCATGAGGGCGGAGAGGGCTCGTCACGCTGCGCACGAACGATATCCGCGTCCAACTCCCACACCACCGGTGCCACGATACATGATGCCGGTAGTACGGGAGCGTCATCCACTGGCCTCTCCTCCGTGTCATGCTGGCGAGACAGCGCGTCGGCCCTGACGTTCTTACTTCCCGGCCTGTAAGTGAGAGTGAACACAAACCGGGAGAAGAACATAGCCCACCTGGCCTGGCGAGGGGTCAGCCTCCTTGCTGCCCGCATGTACTCCAGGTTACGGTGGTCAGTCCAGATGAGGAAAGGGTGCTCGGCCCCCTCTAACCAGTGCCGCCACGCCGACAGGGCTCTAACCACGGCCAATAGCTCACGATCACTGACATCGTAATTACGCTCCGCTGCACTGAGTTTCTGTGAAAAGAAAGCACAGGGACGGAGCGTGTTCCGACTCCCCGTTCGTTGGGAGAGGACGGCCCCAAGACCACATTCGGACGCGTCCACCTCCACAATGAACTGGAGCGACGGGTCGAGATGAGCGGTGGTGAAACAGTGTTTCAGTTCCACAAACGCCCGCTCCGCATCCGTGGTCCACCGTAACCGTGTCGCCCCACCCCTCAGCAGGGAGGTGATCGGAGCCATGACCTGGCTAAAGCCCCAGATAAACCTCCTGTAATAATTAGAAAAGCCTAAAAATCGTTGCACGCCCTTTACCGTGGTTGGGGTCGGCCAATTACGCACGGCATCAATGTGGTTCTCCTCCATAGCCAAACCCGTGCGTGAGAAACGGTACCCCAGGAAGGACATGGATGACTGGAAAAACAGACACTTTTCGGCTTTCACGTACAGTTCATGTTCCAACAGTCTAGCAAGCACTTTACGCACCAACGAGACATGCTCAGCGCGAGTAGATGTATAAATCAAAATGTCGTCAATATACACAACTACCCCTTTGCATAACATGTCCCTGAAAACGTAGTTGATGAATGATTGAAAGAATGATGGAGCATTCATTAAACTGTACGGCATCACTAAATATTCGTAATGGCCAGTGGTAGTACTGAAGGCTGTTTTCCATTCGTCCCCTTTCCGGATACGCACCAGGTTATAGGCACTCCTGAGGTCCAATTTTGTGAGAGGGTATCGGAACGGGATGGTGATTTTATTCAGCGCCCTGTAATCGATGCACGGGCGCAAACCACCGTCCTTATTTTTCACAAAGAAGAAACTCGAGGAGACCGGTGACTTGGAAGGCCTAATGTATCCCCGTCCTAACGCTTCCTCAACATACGCGGACATCGCCGCAGTTTCGGTGCGAGACAGGGGATACACGCGACCCTTAGGGAGTGCGGCTTCACTTAAGAGGTTTATCGCGCAATCCCCCGGCCTATGAGGCGGTAACACAGAGGCCTTAGCCTTGGAGAAGACCGCGGCCAAGTCCCTGTATTCGGGAGGAATTGGCACGGCGGGAGCACTGTCTGGACTTTCCACCGTGGTCGAACACACGGAAACACCCAAACACCTACCATGGCACTTCCGCGACCACCCCGAAAGGACCGGACTAGACCACGAAATGATAGGGTCATGGAGAGAGAGCCAGGGGAAACCAAGAACTACAGGGAACGTGGGGGAATCCAGAACGTTAAAAGAAATAGTTTTGCGGTGTTGGTGACAGGTGATCATAAGAAGTGGGACAGTACATTCCCTAACAAAGCCTGACCCTAGTGGCCCGTTATCTAACGCTCTCACAGGTAGGGGGCTTGTGAGGACCTGGAGGGGAATGCATGCGTGTAATTCGAAAGCCCTGTCGATAGAATTCCCAGCAGCGCCTGAATCTACTAGCGCCTTACACTGGGAAAGTGATGGAAAACCGGGGAATTCAACAGGGACGGTGCATAGAGTGAACGGAAAAGCAATCGGTGAATGTGCATGAGCTACCTGGGGTGATGCGGAAGTGCCATGCCTGTCGCCTCCTCCTCGCCCTCTGCCCGGGAGTGCAGCCGTTCCCAGATCCATGGGGACGGCGGCGTCGATGATGTGGGGTGGAACAGCCGGGCCTCCGCTAGGACGTCCTCGCGCAGCCAGCATATTATCGAGACAGATCGATGTTTCTACTAGCTGTTCAAAAGAGAAGTTCACGTCTCGACATGCTAGCTCCCTTCGGAGGTCCTCCCGAAGGCTACAGCGGTAGTGGTCGAAAAGGGCCCGGTCGTTCCACCCAGAACCCTCTGCCAGGGTTCGGAACTCCAGTGCGAACTCCTGCGCCGATCTCGTCCCCTGCCGTAGATGGAAGAGTCGTTCGCCCGCCTCTCTCCCCTCGTGCGGATGGTCGAAGATGACTCGGAAGCGACGGACGGACTCGGCGTAGCTGCCCCGGATGGACCCCTCGGTATTCCACACGGCGGTGGCCCATTCCAGGGCTTTTCCGGACAGGCAGGAGACGAATGAGGAGATCTTCTGGGCATCTGTCGGCGCAGGATGAATCGCCTGGAGCGCGATATCCACCTGAAGCAGGAAACCCCGTCAGCGGTCCGCCGTCCCGTTGTAATCCCGGGGGAGCGGGATGTGCATCGCTCCGAGACTGGGAGGTGCAGGCTGGGGAGGCGGTAATACGACCGGTGCTGCGGGAGCAAGCTGGGCCAACTCTAGGCGCTGAATTGCCTGGGTGAGGTGAGTCATTGTGGCGCCTAGGCTGGCCAGGGTGGTGGAATGATCCCGTAGGACCTCCGCAACATCGGTCTCTTTTTCGGCTCCGTGCTCCATCCTTGAGCGTTTTCGTTTTGGGTGCGTTATTCTGTCAGCTCTTTGAGGTGAGCAAGGAGGAGCGGATAGCGGAGTCGGTGTTTCTGTTTTCTTTAATGTGAGCTTGACAATGCTCATGATAGTGAGACAATAACACACAAAGACGAAGGGAGCAGAGGGAACATATATACTGAGGGGAATGACTTAATGATTATCAGGTGCGCTAGACGAGACAACAGGTGCAATGAGTTAATGAGCAGGGCAATGGTGTCAGAAGGCCGGTGACGTCGAACGCCGAAGCCCGCCTCCTGCAGGGGGAGGATGGGCAGTAGATGGCGTATTCGTCACACACACAGAGTGTGGGCAAACTTTCACGTGTTCCCCAATTGGAGGCAACGATCTACACCTGCCTCCAATTGGGGAGACCAAACTTAAATAGAGATGCCTAGAGGCACCTCTTTCTGTCCTGTCCTAACTATGGCCCCAGCTCAGTGCAGAGATGGCTAGGGGCATAGCCAGGACGTGACACTGACCTAACCGATTTACAATTCAAGGGCTAGGCCTTTTTATCTGCATATTTGTGATTGTTAATTTATTTCTTTGGCCAGTAAATCTACATTATATTGTCTCTTATAGTAGCTACACTGACATCTGTTAAGACTGAACATTTTATTTCTTGCTGACTTTCTTTTAGTGCATTACACATGATGGTGCACAGAAAAACATGCAATATAACTTGAGGGAACGGGTGACAAGACCAATTTCAGGGCATGTCCTCCTGAGTCAGTTTGCTGCTCCCAGTACCTCTATAGTTCCAGATTCAAATGGGGGAGTTTTAATTGTTCTGTCACAGTCTGACAATGATACTGATGATAGATTCTAGGAAAAACCATGACCCCAAAACGTGTGCTATACAGGTCCAGGCATTCATGTGATTGATATATATAAACAAACTGGACTAGAACATATTAGATTTTAGTGGTTGATGGTCAGGCTGATCCTCAGTTTCAGCAGATCTGTCAGGCTGTGAACCTAATCTATTGCTGGTAAATTGTGATCATCTACTGTTAGGAAGATTGTCAGCACTCATTTCAAATTGAACACTGATTTTGCTATAGTTTCAGTGTGTATTATCTAGGCTCTCCTTTGTCATCTGTAAATGTTCATGCTATAAGGTCTCTGAGTTTTCAATAAAATCAGAGCAAGAGGATTTATTTCTGTAATACGTTATAAGTTGTTCCACTCACCCACTTGTGTTATCTGTTCATCAGATTATTTGTGTAGAACGCTTTTTGCATTGGCAGTTGTCAAAGTGCATCTACTCAAAATGAATTGGTACACAGTGACTATGAAAAAAACTAGAGGGACTGGAACCTAGGAAGAAACTTAGAGAGGAGCCAGATTTTGAGAGATGAAATTCATAAGAAAACATGACCTGTTTCTTCACACTTGTTATCGTGGTCCATCTATATCCTAATGGTGTATATAGAAAGCAGAGTAAAGTATTTAGTATTCATGCAATCATGGAACATTTGTCAATTTAGGCTATATTAGTACTACAACTACTGTATGGCCTAAATTAAATAAATACATTATTTATTAGTAGCTAGGGTTGCAGATGTTTACCTTGATTAACTAACAAGATACATTGCACTGGTAGCATTTGTTATTACTAATGGTTAGGTAGGCAACTAACTTAGCTGACATAGTTAAAAAAGCAATATGCTAATAACACAAGTAGCTAAATTAGGACTAAAACCAGCTACTGTATCTAACAATCTGCCGTCACTCGTTTCCACACAAAGTCTTGTCATGTTCATTTGGTTTACATAAAACAAAAATATAGATAGCTAACATGCATATAATATGACAGTAACGATTTTTACTTTACAAAGCAACTTTACCTAAAGCCCTAACCTGAATCAAATGGATGTGCAACCCAGGATGTCCTCCAAGCTAGCTGCATGGAACTCATTGCATGGAAGTCTAGCTATTAACATGTACCCCTCCCCTAAATTCCCATTGGTCACTTGTAGTCAGCTGACATTTGGTAAAAATTTGACACCACAGTAGATTTGCAAACCCGTAGAAACCCGTTTCGTATCTGTAGACTGTGATTTGTATCAGTAGAACGCAATTTTCATCTGTAGATAGTGATTTGTATCAGTAAATGGTGATTTGTATTCTTAGACAGCAAGTTTTTAAAAGTATTTCAGAAGGACTGATTATTTATTACATATTCACAACTCGGGAAAAACAAGTACGCAAATCTAACGCACTGTCAAATCTTTATGGCAGTAATTCTCTTTGATCCCCCTATCAGAAATGAACGAGATCTCATGTGAAAGTTTTGGCTGTATATCGTGAGTTGTCTTTGTATTTGGTGATTTGTCTGCATAAATTAGGAGTTGTATGTGGAATTCTAAAGTTGTATGTGTAAATGTTTTTGGAATACTTGCAAAAAAATAATTTGCACAAATGCAAATTGTTAGCTCTTGCAAGTCTTTAATAACGTATCACAGATCTTCAAATATAACAATGAAATGCAAAACTTTCATGTGGATTGTGATTTACACGTGTCCAAATTGCTTTATTTACCCCAAAAACATTTGGCAGTCATTTGAGCCCATTAAATGTTGGCATCATTCACATTTTTCAATATTTCAACTGATGTGAACATCACTGAAGGACATCCAATGTTAATATGAATCAAAAACAATCACGATTACACATACAATTGAATTGTAGCTCAATTGATATAACAAGATTGCTTGGCAAAATGAAATTAAACAAAACATGACATTTTTCAGATGCCACTCTCCCTCCACACTGTGATGTAATGCTGTGAAAGATTTGAAATAAATCTCACTGCTGTTATGGGAAATTTAAGAAAGTCTACAAACCCTCTCAACATTTTCATCCGGCCATTACATTCCACTACAAATTAACCTGGTTGTGGAGCACATAAAAAAATACTAGCTTGCTTGTCTTACTGCTGGGCACAATTCTTTTGAGTAAATTTGATAGACAAAAAAAACTGTGGAGA
>JACXGJ010003409.1:0-54192 GCA_016801105.1 Esox niger
CACACACACACACACACACACACACACAGTCACACACACACACACACACAGACACACACACACATACACACAAACTGAACTACGCAACCAGATACACACTTACACAAACACACACTAATTAGACCCATACACGCACAGCTATGCAATTACACACATAAAGACAAACACACGATCACACAGACACCCATAGACGTTTGCATGTGCACTAACACACACACTAACACACACACACACACACACACACAATGATTTCTAATCATTCAAAAAACAAAGACCTCAAAACAATTTTGACAATATGAAAAAAAGTATTTAGTTGAGAGGTTTACTGCCAGAACAATGGAAAATTGCAGTAAAGATTGCCCAATATATACTGCATATTACAGGACTTTACAAAGGAAAATACATAACAAACAATATCACAAATGAGCATTGTGTGAAATATTTATACTAGACACAACCTTTAAAAATGCACTGTCAGTGAAATACGAAGAGAGACATGCTGATATTTGCAGTGGCAGTTCCTCGTGGCACCGGGGAAAATGCAAATGACATCAAAGATAATGCATTCATAACAATGATAATCCATCCACAGAAGACACGCCATGGGCTAACACATGTAGCAGGCCCACCGGACAGAAGCTCCGCTTCCCATATTGCTGACATGTGATGGGAAGCTGTTCCCTGTCTGCTTTACAGAGAGGCAGCTGGGTGACCACCTCTGGGCAGCCTGAGGCTAATAACACACACACACACACACACACACACACAGAGATACATTGATTATAAAGACATGGAATCATACAGCCTTGGAACACAGGAGTGAATCAGGGTCCTGTGTGGTAAATTGCTGACTGGAATATTTTAGCACCAATGGTTGTCTCTGGAATTTCAGATAAATGTTACTCTCATTTTATTAATGAATGCTTAGATGTAGTTATGTAAAAGGCTACAATATATCATCAAGCTGATTTGGGCTACAACGAGAAATTGAATTTTCAACATTGCTTGTACTGCACCTTCCATTTTATCTGTCTCACATAGTAAGTTTTCATTGCCTATATCCCAAAACTACAACACATTGGTTAGAACACATGTACTGAAATTATACATCCATCTGACGGTACTGTTGGGTAGCGGGACAATGCAATGTATTTGCAATTAGTTTGAATTAGTTATAATGGTCTATATTATACAAGACCCAACTCATTAGAAGGCCTTTCTTTCAGTAGTCTTTGTGAAGTTCTGGGCAAACGTTTGATTATTCATGTGGAAAGTTTGAAGAAGGGAGGGAGGAGGGAAACTTTACCCCTGTTCCCAGAACAATGCTACAATATGAAGAATATTTTTTAAATGACATGAGCCCACACCGTCCTATTTTTATCCAGCACTGCAGGGCACATTGAACAATTACCCTCAAATCTGCATATTGTATAAAGTGCAAGAGTGCATTATTAAGTCTTTAATGAACATATTTTATTCCTTGGTGTGGAAATTTAAGAGCGATTAAAAAAAGAATCCCTTGTTATTATCATTAAGCAGATATCTAGAGTTTGATTGGCAGGTCAGTTTACACATTACACCTTAACACGCCAACAGAAAAAACTACAGCTAATACTGTTTCAATACTACACTCATACTGTTTTGGTGCCATACAAACAAATTTCAATACTATGCATCACACCTTACAATAATAAAGTTTCAATGCTATACTTATTCTGTTTTGAAACTAATACTGTTCAAATACTGTACTCATTCAAAAACATACTCAATAAGTTTCTGTTCAAACAATAGTTCAATATTATACAAAGAATGCTTTAATAATAGATATTTTCTATAATACTGTTTAATACTAATACTTTTTAACATTAAATATTTTGTTCAAATACTAATAATGTCTATAATTTTAATACTACCTACATTGTTTCAATATTTACTATTTCAAAACTGGTCATTTCAATATTAATCTAATATTGTTATAACATATACTTTTCAATATTATTACCCTTTACAATACATATACGTTTAAATACTAATAGTGCTTCAATAGAAATACTGTTTCCCATACTTATGATGATAGTAATACAGTTTTAATGCTAATACTTCCTGTACTAAAACTGTTTACTACCGGTTTTCAGTAAGGATATTTAAAAAAATAATGATGTTTTTATTGTATCCCTATACAGTTACAACACCTTAGTAATATTGTTTGAATAATAATACATTTTATAATACTATTACCGTTTCAATGCTAATGCTATTACAGAACTAATACTGCTTTACAACTGATACTATATCAATACTGATATATTATCAATATGCACAATGTTTTATTACTAATACTGTTTTAATACTAACAATGATTACTATACTGACATTGTTTACGATACTGACACTATTTCCCATAGTAATACTCATTCATTACTAATAGCCTACTGTTCTAAATCTGTTTTGGATGAGACAGAAAGGTGAGTACATCAAATCACTTGTATACGACATTATGAAGAACTTCGGAATGTAGGGCTCTGAACTATCATTTATCAAGAAAGATTTTCTCTATTAACACTTCAGGTATGGTCAGAAGGTGCAACCAAATCGTTTTACAGTTTCAAACGCCCACTCAACTTCATACTTTCAAATATCAACACAATTCCTTTTTTTCAGAGTAAGGTAAATATTTACGAGTTGAAATGCCCTAACTGGTTTAAACCAATGGCTATCATGATAAGTAGCCAACCTCCGGAAAATGCTTATGGCCTATATCTCCATGTGTGAAAAAACAACCAGTTCGGCCTACATGTGAAATGGGGGCATAAAAAATTCTAATTAATGTTAATAATAATATGTTAGTACCATTCAATATAATTTATTACACCAATAATACATTAAAGCCTTATACGCGTAGTATGTATATGTTGGCCCGGGCAGTGCATTGTATTCATTCACGTTTAAAATGCAAATCAGATGTTAATTTTGGTTAATCATTTGTGGTACCCGGGGCATGGAGAGCTATGAAACTCTGCAGTGCTGACTGCTTTTGTACTCAGGGTATGAAAAGTAATTTAACAAAGTGTATACTAATCAAAGTAGCCTAATATAACCAGAATCCTCTTTCTCTAGCGTTAGGATTTTTCACTTACCTCCCATTGGTACGCTAGGCTACGAATAAATAAATGAACCCTAGTCTGAGTGTGTGTTTGTGATAGTGTGTGTGTGTGTGTGTGTGTGTGTGTGTGTGTGTGTGTGTGTGTAAGCGAGTGAGTTAGTGAGAGATGGAGAGAGAGAGCGGGAAAACTGACTCGAGATAAATCTAATGCTAACTGTCATCTCATCAGTCCAATGTATCTCAAAATTGAATTCATAATAAATGGTTCATAATATGTGGGTTTAAATGTGTCGTATTTAACAGCCGTTCTCAAAGATACAGCGTTACTCACGATGTGTGGATTTTATCATCTGAAATATGGCCCTAACAGATGTAAAAGTTTTACATTTACTTTTATCTCTGTTCTTCATTTTTCACGATTTCACATGAAAGACAGTAAACGTTAAATGGCCTGTAGTTATCCATGAGCAATACCGGAATTGACATTTAAGCCTATATCGGCAGATCCCTTGCAGGCCTGTTGCAATCCGTCCATATACACTGGCCTACAATGATAAAACTGCATATTGGTAAAACGATCAACATTCGTGTAAGTTGTTTGAATGGCAATGTTCATAATATGCTTTGATAGGGAGGACGTAGGTCCACCCGGAATAGACCTGCAGAGAAACAACAAACACACGGAATACGCCAAGGCGTAGTAGAGCTCAGGATTCTGGGCGGGCAGGTGGATTAGCCAACAGACGGAGCTCCGGACCAGTGGACAAAAGTGATAACTCTGAGCTGTAGGAATCAGGTAGAATTCGTTCAACCATGTCATTTTTTAACCGGAAATGACTTTTGTAGGTATCTTTTGGCTTCCGTTCGGAAATAAAACAATACCCGGGTTGGTAAGCAGGAACCTCGCCCAGAACACCCTGGTTACTCCAATTGGTTACTTCTCACGATTCCAGTTAAAATGCAAATCAACCGTTAATGTATAACTAGTACTAATTGTTCACCTTACAGATGTGAGCGTTTCCTATACATTTATGAAGGTAGAGGTAGACCCAGTGGATCCAGAAGCCCATGCGTTTCCTTTTATTAGATCAGCCCTCTGGTCAAATGCAGGTGAAAGGTTACAACACCCCTGCCTTGTCTATTATAAAACGTACGGATTTGGTACGTTTTCTTAAAGTGTGTATTCGCGTGTGTATTTTTGCTCGCGTGCCTCTTCAAATTGTAGTCTAAATATTTTTGGAAATAATAATACCGAGAGATTCTGCACATTTTACTTAAGAACCGAATATATGTTTCACCATCATCGATGCCAGACAAGTAATCTATTGAAATAATTATTTAGATTACAACATTTTACTGCAATGCTTTGCATATAGATAATGGTGAGGTTTTGCATATCAATGTCGGTGAACATTTGTTCTATATTGTTGTCCCATACGGTTAATAGAAAACAGATCACATACTAATTCACCTTTAATTTTGAATTTAAATGGGAAAATCAATGGAAAACAGTTGTAATGATCTAATTAATTATGGTAAAATTAAAAGCAAGTGCAAAATCAATCTCTGGATGGTGTTGGAGGATGGAATCAAATTGATGCTCCATCTGTTCCATCGGACGCTCCGCTCGCGACTAAGCAGCTATTTAAAGTCGTGTGCATGGAGCTAATAGAACTAAGCTGGGGGTAAGACCTTTTCGAAATTCAATATTACAAATAACTCTCTCTTAACATTCTGCAAATGCATTGGGTTTGTGTCTAATTGAAGTGAGGCCTCAGATGTAACAAGAGTTATTTGGGGTGGTTTGTTCCTGTAGTTTTACTTTGCAGCCTAATACAATCATGTTTCATGAAGGCTGGTTCGAATATACCTCGGAATGTGACAGAGCGAAAGGACGTCGGTAAGGGCGCATGCAAAGTGATTGTTCCTCGAAGTCCCCGCGTTATTCTGTCAGTTTTCAATAAAGTTTTGACAAGCCGCAAGACCTATTGGAGACAGATGACATACACAAGCACGAACGTGATAAGAATAGTAAGGTAAACTTTCAGCAGTTTAATATTGGTCTGGCCAATTTCAATATCTACATGATCATGCAGTATTATTCAAAAATCAGGTTCTTAAAAAATACATTCATACGAGTATTAGTAACAATTATTATTTTTATTTTATGCCCATACAGTAAACATCTGTTGTTAAATACTATTAAAATTTCACTATGATTGTGTTGTGTTTAAAACCATAGATAAACTATGAACGTCAAAGAACGTCAATAGATTGTGTGAAACCCTACAACCCTTTTAAATATATGGTATAATTACAACTGAGACATTTACTTGATTTTTTTTCATTTTATACATAGCCTAAATCCTAACATGGATAAGGCAAGCATTACAGATCTCTTTTTCAGTTCGCATTTTGACATTTCGCTTACAGCATATTGTAATTCAATAAAAAAAGAACTCTTCCTCCTGAGATCCAAAGGATTAATTTTTGACTTACAACCAGTGATGTCAGCTCCCAACTGAAGTCGACGATAGGCAGCTAGAAATGAAAGTCATATCGATTGGGTGACGTTGGCATAATAATACGAAGGTAATCGAGACCAGAGGACTGCCATCGGACGCAGACAACTGAAAAACGATATTCTCCTTTTCGAAATAAAAGTTCGTTACTGCTCACTATCTCACTGCTACTAAAGTCTGAGTTCGCCGAAGCGATCGAACCGTTATTTTTTTGTCGTTTGACCCATTCGGCACGCTGCGCCGGGAGCTCATTCAGTAACCCATCTAGCCTACCGCTCCTCTCCTCTCTTCTGCCTTTCACTTCCCATGCCGCTTATAGGCTACACAGGCCATTAGCAAACTGAGCTAAAGATAAATTGCTCTCTGTCAATATATAAAACCTTTTTTTCATGGGTGTGGTCACCAAATCTCCTTGCGTCAAATCGGACATATATGGAATTTATTGCAAATAATTAACTTATAGACAGGGGTTAGCTGCCTCTGCTATTTACAGTTCAGGTGTGAAAGAATTAACAAATACATGAGCGCTGTTCAACTACGCCAATACTCACATAAAACATAGATATAGTTAAACACATCACTCCAATAATGTAAAAACAACACAGAACAAAAGAACGTGTCGTTATAGGTGTATATACATATATATATCCTATAACCAAACATCTTACCAGAAGTGCATTGCTAAAAGTTACAGCAATGGCAGACATATGTATTCAGCCAAACTCCTTGTTTAATGTCCACTGAATGAGTTTTAAGGAGGATCTGACCCTGTGTAGAGCCTGAATAGAGCGGCCCCTCTCTAAAAAGAAGGGTGATACGACATAGGAACCGAACGGCGGGTCAAAAAGACACACGTGCCCCATGCTATTGAAATTATAGGACAATGAAAATAAACATAGTCAGCATTCTCGGATTCATTTGCCATATGTTGTGTTTACAATAATTTTCATACTTGGTCCCCTAATGGAGGGGCGGGGGGCCACATTAATGCCTCATTTTTAGCACTGAGAGAGCAAATCGCACAGAGCACAAGGGCAGGGAAAAGGAATTGGGGGGTCTTATAGAAGAAAAAAATGTAGCTTTAGGGGAAATGTGCAGTGGAGTGTGAAATTACAGCCTATAGTGCTACATATTGTACCAGAAGCTCAATCCAAAAACAGTAACAAAAAGAGAAATTATCCCCTAACCTAACCAGAAGGCATAGCACTAGATATAACCGCCTAGATGTTCCTAGGAGATGTCCCCCAAAATACAGATCCCCTAATATGAAGTGCACCAGCGAGTGATCGATCCCAACGTTGGACCGCTAGCCTACTCAACGCGGGTCTACTAAGATACACGGTTTATGAAACAGGCCTTCGTTTCCCCAAACGTTTAATATATCCCAAACAAACACGTATCAGGATGTTATCGAATTGCATCGGTGGAGATAGTGTCGACACACTTGGAGTCGGAAGAGAAGAAACACTGTTCCAGTATCAGATGTCTCCACGTAAATGCATACGTTACCGTAACAATCATTATATAATACATAAAACGGTTCTCAGGTAGAGACATTGCCAAATATGGCGGCAAAAGGACTATCCTCAAAATGAATAGTTATTTGGATGTCTCTGTGGTAGAACCCTTCGACTAACTTGTTCAGGTTTCAGGTTAAACCCCTTTAGTTCCAGGTAGAAACGTTTGGTTCCAGGCAGAACGCAATAGTTCAAGGTGAAACCAAACGACTTCTACCTAAAAATCAAAACAGCTGAAGAATCATTTTACATCACTTTTTTTTGTTTAAGTGTGTGATGGTCTTCACAGTATATTGAACTTGATCATAGACTGGGCACGTCATTGCGCAAATAATGTCACTAATCATGAAACATATAGAGTCAAGCATTACAGACAGTAGCATATTGCCAAAATATGTCTTTGATTTACATTATGTAAACAACGCGTTGCACTCTGGGATTATTTGTTGATTTAAATTTGAATGAAAATAAGCCCATTATTTATCTATTAATGCAGTCATCCAAGGTTTCATTGTTTAACCTTTAACATTTTATGTAATCATTAAAAACACTACGGTAACGTTTTCGTTCTGATGTTATCCGTGGTCAAAGTCAGACAGATTCTATAAACATCTTGATTCTATGTTTAGCGGAGCGTAAGGGCAAAAAAACATCTAACGACGCACTAACGAGTGGTCTAGATCTCTCTAGATCACCGGTAGATGTGCTATGTTTTTTTAAGAGCCACGTTGCTAATGAGAAGGCACTGGGAAACGACTCTGCCACTAAAGATACCACATTACCGCGACGAAAGCACTGGGAAACAAGGCCCAAGTCGATTAAAGACATTGATTTTAGAGCCATTCAAATGGGTCTATACAAAATAATTTCTTGATTTTAGGCCCCGCTCTTATAATAAAATTGTTATGAATAATAAGAATATTAAGTAGCCCACAATATAAGCATGTATTTTCTTGCTTTGGCTTACATAGGTAATTATTATGAATAATAATAATGCTATTTTCATGAACATTCATCCACATTTTTACACATTGATGGTTATCATGCAATTCAGCTGTTTCATATACGCTCAAAATAATATTCGTCAATAAAATAAGAAACAATATTGAAAAGCCCCTCGGTTTAATACATACATTATTTATATTTGATGTACTTGATGTTTATGATTTCATTCATATGACTCATTATGCTATTTAAATCTGAGCCACGCTGTAACAAGCACTGTACGGTCGCATTAAATTCATACCATGACAAAATAGGACATTACTGTCCTTAATGTATTTATCGAAGATAGTCAAAATTCATATTACCCACATCACTAACCTAAAATCGAAAGTTTTGGACTGGCTACGTAACTTCTTGGATACCATACAGGCATAATCTAGGTACCCGCTGGTTTAACCGCGTGACAAATGAAACCGTGGAGCGCCATCTACAGAAGGAAGGTGGGCACGGCTTAGTGTTAGGACAGAGTTGACTGACACGCTGACCACCCCACCACCCGTCCAATCTCACCTACAACCCCTGCACTCCCAGCCCCTCATCCCTGTCGGCGCGCGTTTACATCGCAGGAATGTGCAATGATCACCAAATCAATAAAGAAAAATACAAAAGGTCGACCCATTGTCAAGTCTACATCACTCGACTCCCCTCTCAAAGTCGCTCATAGTTAGACTTCATATAGGCCACTGTAGTGGGTTGTACCTATATTTCGGACATGCAGCGTTTGTTTACATAAAACACAGTGGGGGGGAAACACTTGCTTTTGGCTATGCATTTATAGCAAAAGCTAAAAATAGTTGCATATAAACGCGCATCAGTGTTATTTTAAAGTGTACCTGCTAGATACAGTATAATCTGACTAAAAACGTAGTATGTATTAAACAAAACAGAAAACACTAGCCGGAGTTATTTTTTACAGTTCTGACAACTTGTAAAACGTTTACGCATATCAAATTGAATACATTTTAGGTCAGTTCCGATGTGCCCAGTCCGCCAAACATCTAAAGAGTGAAACTCAAATTAGCTAATATTGATAAAAGTCAAAAATAATATGAATTTACCCCGTGTCCAGTTCTAATGTCTGCAAACTCTGAATCAATTCCTTGTTTTTTCCCTCCCCCTTCGTTGTGTCAGACCCTAGGACCTCCTCGTTTGGGCTCTAGGTTTTTGCGTTGGCGAATCACAAAGTGTTGGAATCTATTGCCTTTGTCTGACAACTCATCCATATAAGCAAGGGGGTCCGCGGAGGGGAGGGGGGCAGGCAGCTTGCTTTTAGAAACGCACACACACAGAGAGGGGCTTCATTCTCAACCCAAAGATTCAGGCTAACGCATCCACCCCATTGTAGAGGGAAGGAAAAGGGGAAGGCACCAAGGCACTAGAATCCCACAGTGTGTCCATGTTTCGCCTGTCATCTCTATGCGTATCTGAGCGTACTATCCACCGCAACCAACCAGCAAATCGAGGCCGGAACTAGGATCTACTACAGGACTCATAGGAGCGGTTTTAGACGTAACGGTTCGTCCTGTTCGACATCATGTTCTGAAAAATATATATATTTCAGTATTTCAGGTTTTAAAAAAATCCAATATCAACTGATAAACATTTCCACCTTGATGAACCAAGCGTCGGTCATGTTCTGCACCTGACCTGTAACAAGCCTCTATTCTCGGCACGGACTGGTAACACGACAGCAACTTTTGGAAGAAGTTAAATCCTCAAACTGACTGAGTGGAGGGAGAAGCAGAATCTTCCGTTGAATAGAGTTTTTCCGTTTCTTCGCATTTTTATCTGCATTACGAAGGCGAAACGGCGACTTCCGTTGATTATCTGTCTTTTCTTTGCTATCCAATGGATATTCACTGCAAAGGAGACCCTTTCTCGGCGATGCACCGTAAGTAGAGAAAGCGTTTTTCTGATTACAATGTAAAAATACATGACGATTGTACAACATAATTAATATGTGGCTATAGTTTTTAGAGCGACGCACTCATTCAGTTGACAATTTAAGATCGTCTGCATATTGTTGCATGTAACAACTAACAACACTCCAGTGTTTTCATGCAAGCCAGTTTTACAGTGGAGCAAATTCAACGAAGTTAAACGGAATGTTCATATTCGGAAGACATTATAGTGCAATTTCTTCAACTGAAAATTATATTGTGTGGTGTGTTAACAGACACGCGTGAGCTACATACATCATGTTAGTGTTTTATGTTTCAAGTGTTCATAATAGACTACTTATATCTAGGCCTAGGTTTTGCATAACGTTATTACATTTGACGAAGAAGAAAGAAGTAGGCCGGTAGAGTAAAATATAACAATGTTAGCATTGCTAGTTGTAGCATATCTAGAATTAGTATCTCTGTCAGCCGGTTAATAAGAATCATTGACAGGTCCGTACTAATTCATCAGGCCAATATTCTAATAGGCACCAATTAATTGTTTGAGCAAATGGGTAATCCACACAAAAAACATATGAATCAAATTAAAAGTACTTTAATTTAGTGTAATGTTAAAATTTACTTGATATGATTTTGATGTTGTACGAACAATAGGAAGGATTGGATCGGTTTTACACTTAGATGTTGTTCGCACATGCTTTTGAATAATTTACTCCCTCTTCATTTACAAAATAATATGTAATAGGAGTATTCGTTGCTCTTTTAATTATGTATAATTACGGAGCAAAGAAAATGAAAGAGCATGTAACTCTATACCCAACCCAAGCCGTGGGCTGGCCTTTCTACTATAAACGCCTTATATTAAATGATAAAAGGGGAGTTACAAACGACCAGTGCTAGTGTTACGGAAATATATCAGGTCAAATTAAAGTATCAACAATATTCTGAGTATCATATAGATAAGTTATGCAAATGATGCACGTGTTTATTTGTCGTTAATAATTAGGCTACCTCATTTTGGAGTGTAAAATGGCAGCTTTGCTTTTGAACATATAGCCCACACGAAACTATAGACTGATACAGGTGACTAGAAACAGCAACAACATTGAACAACCAACTATTTTCAAACAAATATACAAAATTCCCGTATGGTGCAACATTATACTGTCTCAATCAAAAAACAACAACTTAATTAACAATATAAAGAACACTAGGCTATTGCATACATGACACATTCGGCTATACGTCAATGTAGCCTACAGACTTAATAAACATTTAAAAACGTCTGAATTAAAACTACTAAAAGTAAGACCTCGTGATTAGGCTAGAATTGATATGACCCCTTTAAATAGAACCGTCGTACAAACCGTTGCATTGTTTTGTTACAATCCAAAGCGTTATTTTGCGACACTTTGATATTATTTTCTAGGAAACCTTCTACACCATGTATGTAATGTTATGGTTTTCTGTCATGCTGTTGTCTCCCATATAGGGCATGGCGGTGTGAACCAGCTAGGCGGGGTGTTTGTCAACGGCAGACCCCTACCTGACGTGGTGAGGACAAGAATCGTGGAGCTGGCGCACCAAGGAGTGAGACCGTGTGATATCTCGAGACAGCTACGGGTCAGTCACGGCTGTGTCAGCAAGATACTGGGCAGGTAAGACGGAGAAAAACAACCAATAACGACACGGAAATACGTTAATTTTAGACTTTTTTTCCCTCACTTGTTCTGTAACTTCCAGTCTTAGGCCTGCATATTGGGATTTTTTTTAATCCATCAGATTTTACTGAACTAGAACCTAAAAAAGGAAACACGTCAGTTAGAAATTATAAATAATTAGGATGTAGGAAACAATATATGACTCATTTATTATCACCACAACCACGAGGGGAGGGATGTGTAGGCTATTGAGTGGATACACAATTAAACTGGAATCTCCGTAACGGTAATTTATAGCCTATCAAATTACACCTGAATTGTATTGGGTTCGTGTCCGTACGACATTTGAATGTTTTTAAAATATTTTTCAGCTACCAAAAGGATTTTAAAAGGTATTTGTTTTATGCACTTGGAATGTTTGTCAAAATAGTTAAATATCAACCGTTGGTAGCATGTCATTTGAAATTAATTGCATGTTTTCTTAATCTTTGACACAGATTATAAAGTTGGACATCATTTTAAAGATTTGTACCCGGAAGCAGCTAAACTGTCGGACCATAAGTTCATTGCTGTTATATTTGGATCTTACATAGATTTTAATTTACTACGCGTCTTAGAGAGAAGTAATTCAGCGTAGGCCTGTTTGAAGCCACAGACGATGATGTGCTGGTTTTGGAGATGTTGTTGGAGGGCTGATTGCCCCGTAGACGCATCAAAGCATTTTTATGGTGCAAGGTGTATATCAACGACGTACATCTACAAATCGAATATTACTTTACATAAACAATAGCTAAGAAAACGGAGAAATGTAGGCCTCTAACCGCCATAGTCTATAGATGTTTCATGATCGATACGTTGTTCATTACTGTTGCAGATACTACGAGACGGGCAGTATAAAACCTGGAGTTATTGGGGGCTCCAAACCAAAAGTGGCCACTCCAAAGGTTGTGGATAAAATAGCAGACTACAAGCGTCAAAATCCAACCATGTTCGCCTGGGAGATCAGAGACCGACTGTTAGCTGAAGGCGTCTGTGACAACGACACGGTTCCAAGCGTGTCATCCATTAACAGGTAAACTGACTTTTCTTTATTAATCATTAAACAAACAATTACCCTATTGATTTCTATGAAAATTGAGATATTATGTGCTCCCGGAAAATACATAAAAGCGTATCGTTTGAAAATCATTAAGATCGTTCATTGCATTAACAAAATGCAAAAACTAAAATGCATTAATTATTTTTAAAATTGCCACTGCTGTGTCTATATTCATTTTACATGTTTTTTGGAGAGCTTCACGTCCAGACTGTTTTGAATCCGAAATGTTTGATGACTAAACATTTCAAGCCTGATTCTTTAAACACCTGCTGGTCTCAAATGGCGGGTAATATTTCTAAATAATCTTCAAAGTGTGAAATGCTGCTTTTACTGCATTATTTAGAACATGTTTACTTATTTCAAGTTGCACAGCACAATACAGGAGTGTAAGCCTATAGCCCAGTGTTTGACAAACTTTTTCGCCCTCCGAGGGTGGTCTCGGCGGTGCAATTCAATATTTCAGTCCAAACTCCCCCAGCAATCAGCAGTACATCTAGGTCGGAGTGAATCTGTCTAGATGAAAACCGATCAATAGACGGTGACCAGATCCCGCGTGGCACGGTGGTAGAAAGCCCAGCAATTGTTCAATAGCAGCACATCTAATGTGTTGGATGGGACATTTTCCTTACAAAGTAAAGGCCTACAGCTGGTTTTAAGCTTTGTCGAGTCTGCAGTCTATTTAAAATTAAGTAAAGCTATATATATATATATATATGGAAAGCAAACTGAAATACAGTAGGTAGGCCCGACCGTAGATATTAAAGTATTATTATTCTGTTATAGGTATAAGCATATTTTGGGTATATTTTTCGATTTTCCTGTGTCCATTTGCGTTTGGTGTTATTTCAAATGTCCCGGTTATAGTAACTGAAATCTGCCAAGTTAATAAGCGAAGCATTCTTGACCAACCCGCTTAATATTAAACTGCTAAGTTTGGCGTCTACTGTTTTCATACGCGCGCACAAACACACACATATACACACATACACACACACAGTGTGTTATGAATTAATTATCAATTGAAATGTAACTAGAGACAGACCTATCATATTCGTAAACTGCATCGAATCAAATCATATTTGTACAGGATCACGCCAGCGCGCTTTGCATGTGCGGTTTTGAGGTCAGGTGACGTGTTTATGGTTGACGTAAATGACGGAAAGTGAAGGACCTCTATAACCCAGTAGCGCCGCCACATAACCTACACTACTATGAAGTAATGAGGAAACATCACTATTGCAATGAGGACTTCGAGTGGTTTTGGGGTGGGGGAGAGAAAGAGAGGGAGAGACGGCGTGAGGGATGGCAGTGTGAGAAGGAGATAGAGGGAGAAAACGACCCCCCCCTCCAGAGATCCCTAGTGATGAACTTTGGTTAAGAGGCAGTGTTCCATAGAGCCGGCATCAGCATTACGCTTTAATGAGCTGACTGCAGAAAGAGCGCGGACAGACTGCTCCACACGAGACATCTTTTACAATTTAAATAGAGAAAAGAGCTGAAGAAAAATTCATTTCATGCCTCGTGGTTGCTTAAAAAGGCCCATTTAAGCAGGCTTAGACACATGTATGTGATAGATTCGAAATGTACATTAATATCATTAAAAAGACCCGCCTACCAAGTTTTCAATTCTAATTAAATTCTATCTCGCTTTTTTTTAAACTAGAAATAAGCCCATATGTGTCTTTGTTTATGATGTGGAGACATTTAATTGTGAATACAAAGAAATATAATTCTATTAACCATGGATGAGAGCTACTTTGAATTCATTATATTGCACAATGCTGAATATTTCTCTTTATGAAGTGAAGAAACCTTTTAGCGGATTAAATGTTCAATTTCAATGCTTTAAACACCTTATTCTCTCTCTACTGCAACACACACAGACTGAAGCACATACACATACATACATGTATAAAAACGCACGCACAGGCGCACACACACACAAACACACACACACACACACACACACACACACACACACACACACACACACGGACAAATGTATATAGACACACATGGCTACACATATACACACACAAGCAAACACACAACCACAAAGACACACACTGAAACACACATGGCCCTCATTCGCTTGCTCCAATTAAATATTTTCACAGAATTTGTGGAAAATTATTTTTGTGAAATGGAAACCATGCATCAGTAGTCTTAGTTTATAGGATTGCAACACAACAGAGACACATTACATTCCCACTAAGTGTGTAGGTTCTAGAATGGTCTACAAAGCTTTCCATTCACCTCATTCTACATACCTCAATAATAACCTGACAATTCCCACTAAGTGTGTAGGTTCTAGAATGGTCTTCAAAGCTTTCCGTTCACCTCATTCTACATACCTCAATACTAACCTGACAAAAAGCTTTTTTTGGTTCCAGGCACTACTCTTTTTGGTTCCGAGCACTTCCAAGGGCTCTACCTGGAACCGAAAAGGGCCCCCCTATGGTGCCAAGAACCTCCTATGGGTTCCAAGAAAATCCCTGTGGTAGCCTGGTTATACTGGCCTGAATAAACGCCCATTACACTATGCAAATTAACACTGAGCAAAGTATAGGGTCTACTGACCACTTCTCAGCAGGTCCCACAGCCAAACAAAAGTGACCCCAGCACTGTTGACAAAAGAGGCCGTTCCAGGTTTAAACCCTCTTCCTTTGCATGCATTATTAAATGTTACAGAGGAGCTGTTGTACTTGGTATCTGGCTGGACTGGGTCTGGCAGGACTGGGTCCAGCTCGACTGGCTCCGGCTGGGCTGGGTCCGGCTGGACTGGGTCTGGGCCACTGCACCGCATGGAAGAATTTACGCACAACAAGTAGTGCTGCTAGCGGCAACTAGACATAAAAAAGGACCTCAATGGAGCTCAATAATATTGATTCAGAAGTAAAGCAATTTTAATATTTCTTCGGGGGATTTTCGGCAACAGCTACTGTATGTCATTAATTCACTCCTCCAAATTGCTTATTCGATATCAAGAACATGGATTCCAAATAAAGTATTTGGATTTATGTTGCACCCACACGTCACGGGGTCAAATAACTGTTATGGGGAGATGTGAAATAATTTAAATAAAATATTGATATGTGAGTCTCTAGGAAGGCTTGTGGTTGTTTTGTAGCTTTGCCCTAAGGAAAGACTTAACTTGAACCCCCAAACTATATCAATACAGCAGAAATCTTAATAATATATCGTTGATAATCTCTGCCTGGCAGAAGACTGCAACATAAATACTAGATTTGGGAGGTAACAATGAAAAAACAGGCAGCGAGACTGTCATGACTCAATATAATTTTTCAAGGCAGAGCGATTCAATTTGTTACAAAATCTAATGAAATACAGGCCTAACGGAACCATACTAATAAGTTAAATGAACTATATCCTACAAAAACCTCTGAACTTCTACAGAGCTGTGTTAAGGCTAGGAAATCAACTAAACACTATCTGGGACACACGCCACCCCTTCTCTTCTGAGTCCTTACTCAACCGTTATACACTCCGTCCATGTTCCAAAATAGACATACACAATGTCATACATGATGAATAGTTTTAAAGTTTACACATTACAGTGACAGCTCCCTCTTGTTTCCCTCAGTGCCAGTCACTTTAAAGGAATCTAATGCTGGCGTAAGCTTGTGCAAGGCAATAAGGAACTATTGCTTTCCTGTCACATATAATTTATAGCTTTCTATTTGCATCTGTTTGGCCCTGTGACTAATCCCAAACTTTTTCTCCCCAAGCCTTGGATCAATATAGACCCTCATCCACACCGGGTCTGCCGCTGAGGATACAGAGACATTAGAGCTGTTCTGACTCCCAAATGGTCCCCTGTCCCCTGTACAGCCCAGTGTTTTGGGCGAAACAGAAAGTGCACTTTACAGGGAATAAGGGTCCATTTGGCACACAGCTCCGGCCAAGCCAAGGGCCAGTAGTCCGAGAGAGAGCCCTGTAAAGCGTTGCCGAGTGGGAGGGAAAAAGGGGGAGAGAGGAATGGAAAGAGAGAGAAATAGAGAGGCAGAGCTGATTAGCTCAGGCCAGGTAGAGCCAGTGAAGCCGATCATTGAGGTGAATTGATGTGATTTCATGCTTTGTTTGCAAGATCACCTCTCAGCGCAAAAGTGCAATGAAGACTTTTCTTCTGTATTTCTCACCTTTTAAAGGAACAGTGGGGCTTTATGACACAAAGGCACAGATATTTATAAATCTGGAGGTTTCTATCCGATTGAGTCACTTCTCATGGGGAGATCCTAATGAAATCCCCACAGGTCCTGGTCAATGGTTGTGCGCTATTTACAAGATAGGGAACGAAATACACCGATGTTCGGCTGTAGACAAACAATATCTAGAACATCCCATCGTGGATTGTAAGAAAAGTAGGTTAAAAAAAGTAATAAACAAATAATAAGCACATTGGATTAAAGCCATGTTCAAGTCTGAGTTCCCGTTGCACGGCGAAAGGAGCCAGTGGACCAAACCGACAGCAGCAGGTTGACACTGATGCCATGTTTTCTTTCCCAATGACAGGATCATTCGAACAAAAGTCCAGCAGCCTTTTCATCCGTCTCCAGATGGCACGTCCCTGTCCACACCAGGCCATACGATCGGTAAGATAATATCATTATAAAACCAGCCATCATGGCAAACGCACGCCAGTATTTACAGTTACATTTCATGATGCTGATCTAGACTGGGTAAGACCGTGACCCTAACTAAGAGCATACGGTGTGGTGACGAGTTCACTTCCGCGATGATTCCTCTTAAAAATTGTCGATGAGACGCTTGTTGTTCTGTGAATCCCAAATGACCCCTTTAATGGTCTGTTCAATTTTCACCACTATGGGGAAACCTGCCAAAATAAGCGGTAGAAAATAACATAAAACACATCATTTTCTCGCAGTACCGAGCCAGGCCTCTCCGCCTGTGACAAGTGCTTCCAATGACCCCGTGGGTTCCTACTCCATTAATGGCATTCTGGGAATTCCCCGATCAAACGGCGAGAAGAGGAAAAGAGACGAAGGTAAGAAAAAAAAGATGCTTAATCTTGGAAATAGGTTGTTTGTGCCAAAATGTTGTGTTGTTTTTATCTGACTGAGCACATTGACGTTTAGCCGATGGGTTTCAAGACAAGGATCCAGGCATTAACATGCAAATCAGAAACATTGAAGTACTGTAACTGAAATCATATCTCCTAGTGTTCATTATAACATCACAACAAAACTAACTATTGTACAACAGCAGACATTTTGATTTGCGACAGTTGAACAATCGTACTGTTAAACAAAGTGCAAAATCTACCACGATAATGTGTTTTAGCGTGTCAATAGGAGGAGGCAGAGCATTTTGATTGGACGACATGACCCCCACTGTTGTCTTGTGCAATTAATCTTTGTTGAAGTGATTAAGAGGGGCTCAGATAATTACATGTCAAGATGATGTAGCAAAACCACCCAGGTCATTCAAGACATCACTGTCTACCACCGCCGCCACCACTACCACAGGAGACGTTTTTAACGCCAGCAGCATCCCCCCCCCACCCGCTTTATACCCACCCCTGTAACTCTCTCAGTCTTCCTCCCAGCTCTCTCTCCCTCTTCCTCACTCCCTCTCTCTCCATGCTCTTACTGTCTCAAAGAGCAGGTTAGTGGATATAAGAAGCCTGGAGCCATATAGATTATTGGTTCTGTAAGCAATAGGCTTTCTAATGTCACTACATAAGCATCTAGTGAGAATAATCGACCAGGACCGTTCATTCACAGTCCCCCTGCATTAAGGAGACCGGCATACAGTGGAAGCGTACCGGAGTCGGGGGGCAAAAGGGCAGTTGTGTCAAACTGGGATGGAAATGAGTCCCTTATTTCTGCGGGACAACTTACATAGCTAATGAGCGTACGGAGACACAGGTTGGCCGACGCCGCTCTCCCTGCTCCGTGTGACGTTCTGCCGGGGAAGAAGCACGAGTGAAGCGGGGTTTGTGGGGGTTCAGCGTGGAACAGGATGTTTTATGTGTGTGTCGCGTGCAGGGGTGCAAGGAAGGGGGAATGACTAATGACGTGTCAGAGGTAGATTTCCTGGCAGAGACATAAAAAACAGCATGACGTGGACATGGCAAATGACATAATCAACCCTCTTCCTTTGTAAAGAGATGCAGCAAGCGAAGAGGGAGAAAGAGAGAGAGACAGAGAGAGAGAGAGAGATCGTAAGGCATAATGCAAACGTCTGACATTTTACAAGAGTTCATTTTCAGAATATTCTACAAAAGCCCTTTCCTATTAGCCGCGGTGTAATGTCTATTCATTGGATGATAGAACGCACACATTTCTATGCAGATTGATACTGAAGGGCAGGAAAGGCATTAGAGGACAAGAGAAGACAGAGAAAGGACCTGATAGGAGGAGCCACCACGGTGACATCGGAACGACCAATAAGGAGGGGAGATGCCAGGAGGTTAGAAGCCAGCTATGAGGAGACACTTGTAGAGGAGGGAAAAGACTCAAGATATGAGGAGAACCACATAGAGGAACGACCAAGCAAAGAGGAGAGACTCATAGAGGAAAGACAAAGCTGAGGTTAAATTAGAAGACAGGGAAGGACCTAGCTATGGGGAGACTTGTAGAGAGACACTCACTGAGAGGAGAGAGAAAGGACAGGCTCATAGAGAAATTAGAATGGGGCTATGAGAACCTTGAGAAAGGGAAAAACATGGATATGAGAAGAGACTAGAAGAGAAAGAAAAGGACCGAGCTGTGAGGAAAAACAACCAGACAGCGTAATGACATAGCATTGAGAGAGACTTGTAGAGATGGACTTGTACAGAGAGGAAAGACCAATGAGGAGCAGAGAGGCCTATGGAGATAGGGAGAGAGAGAAGGGCGTGTTTTGGAGGGTTCTGTGTAGTAGATGACAACCTCATGTTTCTAGGGCTATTCAGTCTCAAATGATCCCCCTGATGTCCTGCCATCATCTTGATTTAAGTCCCCCAGCCCAGGCGGCATGGCGATGAAAGAGCCAGGGGAAGGGAAGATGGAGGGTGGGGGGGTTATTTTATAGCCTGCATCCCAAACGGTGTCCTAGTCACTATTTAGTGAACTGTTTTTTTATTTATTTATTTATTTATTTTTGGTGAGGTTGGAAGCATTGTTGTGTGGAAGGAGGCAGTGGTTTTCACATTCTTCCTCTCCGGCTCTAGCCAGTTGGTACCCACCTGGAACAGGCTGAGGTATAGCATTACTTTATCTTTCCAAACAGATCAACCTCAGGCCCCGATGTCCACTCTCTCACGCACACGCACGCACGCACGCACGCACACACATGCACAGCCGCACGCACACACACATGCCAAAGCTCATCAGAGGAGTGCTTTAAAAACAATGTCTTGCTGCAAGCCACAGTTGGTAAAAATAGTATATTGGATATGATATATTACTCGATGGCTAGAGAGAATCAGGATGTTGGTCTGCTGCACTAGGTGTTCCGATATATTACAGCTCGCAAAATAGTGACGTCTTAGTTTTTATGCATATCTTATTTATGGAAGTCGAGTTGAACTGGCCCTGCAGCGGCGATGGTGTTTTCCATTTAATTTGCTCTCTGTATTCTCAATGCATAAATATCATTTTTAATTGTCAAACTTCATCCATTACACTGCTGTTGTTGTCAATTTAATAAAATAGAAAGTCAAGGTTGTAGGGCTACGGTTAAAAGTAGTGCAGTAGACATGGGAACGTGGGGGCAGTACCCCAGGATGGGTGATCTGACTTCAGGTCAAGGTTTCTGAAGCTGTTTGCACTCATTTCAGAGGATGTGTTTGTGAAGGTTATGCCGCGGTGTTAGTTGGTGTGCGGATTGAACCCGAGTCCAGTCTTGTTTAACCCGCTAAGCCTGCTTATCGTCGTCAGATTACGCCGCAAACACCTCCCTCCTCATGAACGTGTTCACTCACGGACCGCCATGTTTCAGCCATCTGAGGTTCAGGGAATTACACCCTCAGAGTTCACTCACATTGGTTCCACATGGTGGTTAATTATCAGACTTTCTTGCTGTCAGTGCACAGGCTTGAGCACAGAACACATATAACTACAGCACATAAACACAATAGATCGCCTGATTAGCTTGGGAAATCAAGCTGTTATAAAGACAAATAGCACATAAAACGGCAGAAAACAGACGTGCGCAAGAAACCAAAAAAACTGTTTACGGTTACTAGCCTTTTAATTTAGGGTTCAGGACTGCAGCTCATTCAGGGAAACGGATTCACTATGTTCCTTCTCGGGAGGTCCAGAACTGGGTGTTGGTTTTAGGTCTTGACTGTGTTGTGGCTCCGTGGCTTTGTGCCAAGGGAAAACAGTCAGACAGCTCCTAAGTTCCAACTCAACAGAGAGTGCCCTTTAAAGAAAGCTGGTTCCCTCCATTATAAGAAGGATGTTCAGAAAATGTGGTGTGACACGCATTATGTACACCAGGTCCTGGAAAAGACCGGTGTCAGGGACACTGGTGTCATAAGAGCCATTAATCTGGCTTTGTCATGTGTTATTGCAAATTAAAAGTAGCATGTTACACTTGGCAGCTATTGTTGCTTGCGCCGGACGGAGCGGGGAGAAGAGAGGACAGAAGGGGAGAGAGAGAGGGGGATAGGACCTCTGGAGATGGACTCTGTCCCAAATGGCTTCCTATTATGTTAACGGGATGCTGCCCGAGTGCGCTACTAGGGGACTAGGGGGCCATTTAGAACGTATCCTTGGTATCTTTGGTGACCACGGATGCCCTGTCCGCTGCCGAGCCGCACGGCGCGCTTTAACAAAGTGACATGTATGAGAATTTGCAATTCCACAGAGAAAAGCTATTACCTCACAAATTAACATCCCAGTCTCTCCGTCCCCTCCTCTCTCACACGGCACCCCGCCGCCCCCTCCTCAGCCCCCCTACCTGCACGCCCACTCCCCTCAGACAGGCTGGAAAAGACAAAGAAACATCTTAAGGGCCTGAAATATTCTGTTCAATCAATGTACAAGTTATTACCAAGAAGGAGTTTAAATTGCAGCCTATGGAATACAAAACAAAAAAATGCTTTGTAAAGATAAGAATCTCTCTGTTCTAGCTGTACTTTTTTTTCCTAATGTCATGTAAAATGGTGTTGTTTTCTAATATGCAGACATGATAAGGAGAGAGCGCTGAATATACTGTGGTGTAACTATTGATTATAAGACCACAGGTGACAGAGGCTCCATTAAAGGTAGATGCTGATCAACCTATAAACATTCAGGGTTGTTAATACAGATGCCGTGTGTTAATCTGATCTTCCAGTTGTCGGACAAATGTTCTCGCCAGCAGAAAATTCTAAATTGGAGTGCATTGACGGTTTAAATAGCTCCTAAAGTGTACGATTCCACTGAAAATTCAGAGTTAATTTTCCTTAATGAAAAAACATGGCATTCGTTATTACAATTTACATTTCCTGTGTCTGTGCGATTGTTTTCCTGCAGTGAGAAACTGTCTCAAATTAAGCTATGACATTTGTACCTATATTCTCTTGAGTGATTAAACTGAAAGGTTTCTTAAGGAAACTCTAGCTAATGGCTAACGAAGAAAATGACAACTCACCAAGTGTGTCCAGTGCACAGAAACCCTTTCACCTCGACATTCAAATACTACATACAATTTGGACAATCCTAACTGCAAAAGTCATTAAGTGGGTATTCTTACTCTCAACTAATACATTTGTTTTTCTTTGTCTGAAGCCCTTGTACAGTATAATGTCAGAAATACCAAAAGATGGATATTTCATGGTGAGAAGATCATTACAGCGTGTCTGTCCAAGGCAGCCAGCGAACCAAATAATGAGGCACTTGATCATGGATACTGTACACCTCTGTACTGTCCCATCTGTCGGGTTAAGAGAGGGTTAACGCTCCAAATGCCACTGCTTCCCCTTTATTGAGCACGTGTGACCCAGTCGCATGCGCAGCCTCGGCAGCAGCTCTAACCACCAATATGTACATCAGAGTTGCTCTGTTTCAGGAGTGTCTTTCAGGAAAACATCCCCTGTTAATGCCTGAAACAAACGTAAACTGTAGAGGTGCTCAGACCGGGTTGTTGTTAACCGTCTCAATGCAAGACTGTGTGGACAGCAGATCACAGGGAGGCTGTGAGGATAGCAGATCACAGGGAGGCTGTGCTGATTGATAGCAGATCACAGGGAGGCTGTGTGGACAGCAGATCAAAGGGAGGCTGTGCTGATAGCAGATCACAGGGAGGCTGTGTGGACAGCAGATCACAGGGAGGCTGTGTGGACAGCAGATCACAGGGAGGCTGTGTGGACAGCAGATCACAGGGAGGCTGTGTGGACAGCAGATCACAGGGAGGCTGTGCTGATAACAGATCACAGGGAGGCTGTGTGGACAGCAGATCACAGGGAGGCTGTGCTGATAACAGATCACAGGGAGGCTGTGTGGACAGCAGATCACAGGGAGGCTGTGCTGATAGCAGATCACAGGGAGGCTGTGTGGACAGCAGATCACAGGGAGGCTGTGTGGACAGCAGATCACAGGGAGGCTGTGTTGATAGCAGATCACAGGGAGGCTGTGTGGACAGCAGATCACAAGGAGGCTGTGCTGATAGCAGATCACAGGGAGGCTGTACTGATAGCAGATCACAGGGAGTTTGATCTAGTTTACATTATATTTACCAAACTCTTCAATTGAACATTGACATATGTCAACACTGCCAGTTAAATTTGAAACAAGCGTTAATTGGATTTAATTCAGGGAGTGAACTGAATCTAGTTGTAAAAAACAACAGAATGGTAAGCAAGTGCATGGGAGGTGGAATCCCTCGGCAGGATGGACACTTTGGTTTTGGAAAAACAAGGAATCAAAAATGACAAGAAGCCCGTTCAAACCAGAAGGCCTTTCATGACCCAACAGTGCCTCCCCAGCTCTCGAGCCTCCGCCTTGGGTTAAACACAGGCCAGGAACACCAGCTGAATTCCACCATGAATCAGATATTGTACAATTCACAAGCGTATATATTTTGACACCATGGCTTTGGCCGATCGTTCACGTCTCTTGTATAATAACTGTCAAAGCCGGAGGACATCAGCTTCCCATTCAAAGCCAGCAATTGTAGTGTTTAAATTGTGATGTGTTTGGCAGGTAGTGGTCAGTGTAGTCAGTCAGACGGGCTCCGTCTCTGACTTCAGGCAGAGACAGAATAACGTCGGCTCAACCCCCTGCTAGGGGTCACGACCTGGGGGTGGCGGGCCCATGGAGAGGAGTCTGTTTTATAGAGCCGGTGATGTGATGTGATGGTCTGTTCCCTCGTTACTGGAGTGTTAATACCCAGCCATGTCAAAATGAATACACTCACACCACGTCTGTCTGCCGGCCTGTCTGTCTGTCTGTCTGCCTGTCTGTCTGTCCACCTGGTCTGATACTATCTGATCAATAAGACAACACCACTGGACAGACAGTCAGATAGAGAAAAGCTACCGTAGCTACTATGACAAAATACAAGGTAAAACAGAAACAGAGCAACTACAGCTACAATTACGAAATAACACAATGGAATATAGATAAAAACAGCTCCTATAGCTACTATGACTAAACACAATGTAATATAGATGTAGAAACAGAGCTACTATAGCTACTATAATGCCTAAACACAATAAAATATAGATGTAGAAACAAAGCAACTACAGCTGCTAAAATGAATAAACACAATGTAATATAGATGTAGAAACAGAGCTACTACAGCTGCTAAAATGAATAAACACAATGTAATATAGATGTAAAAACAAAGACACTACAGCTACTATAATGACTAAACACAATGTAATATAGATGTAGAAACGGAGCTACTACAGCTGCTAAAATTAATAAACACAATGTAATATAGATGTAAAAACAAAGACACTACAGCTACTATAATGACTAAACACAATGCAATATACAGCTCTGGATAAAATTAAGAGAACTGAAGGGATAAAATATGGAGACCACTGCAAATTGAACGCTTCTGTTCCTCACTCAAAATCTTCCTTTTCAACGTTTTTGGAACAGAAAGAAAAAGGTGCAGTGGGTATCTTATTTTTTTCCGGAGCTGTTGACATAGAAACAGAGCTACTACAGCTACTATTATGAAATAATACAATGTAATATAGATGCAGAAACAGAGCTACTACAGCTACGATAAAGACTAATCACAATGGAATATAGAAATAGAAACAGAGCTACTACAGCCACTAAAATGAAATAACACAATGGAATATAGATGTAGTAACAGAGCGACTACAGCTAGTATAATGAAATAACACAATGTAATATAGATGTAGAACCAGACTGTAGCTACTATAATGACTAAACACAATGTAATATACGCGTAGAAACAGGCTAACTATAGCTACTATAATAACTAAACACAGTGTAATATAGATGTAGAAACAGACTGTAGCTACTATAATGACTAAACACAATAAAATATAGGCGTAAAAACAGGCTAACTAAAGCTACTGTAATGACTAAACACAATGTAATATAGGCGTAGAAAAAGGCTAACTATAGCTACTATAATGACTAAACACAATGTAAAATAGGCGTAGAAACAGGCTAACTTTAGCTACTATAATGCCTAAACACAATGTAATATAGGCGTGGAAACAGGCTAACTATAGCTTCTATTATGACATAAGACAATGTAATATAAATCCACAAGATCAGACAAAGAAAATGAATGAGTCATCTTGACATGTCCCAGAAAGTCAGGACCTTGTGTCGCTCTTGGTACCCTGGACGTCATTTGGATGTTGCTTCTTTTTTTTTTGATGAAGAGACAGAAACAAAGACATGGGGGAAAAGACGGCAGCTCATGCTATAAAATGACATAATGTACTAACACACTATCACAGGGTAAAAGGGCATAGAAACATCAACAAAAACATTGTGGATAAGGCCCAGGAGCTCATGCTATGGCAGCATTCAACCGATAATCACAGCTAACATGATAATGACATACCAGGCCCCAAAGAAAAAAAACACACAGCAAATATTTGAGTTTATACTCAGTATCAGATATTGTATGGCGGCTGACCAGTATCAGTATCATGTGGTAACTGTTCTGTATCTGGTTTCTGGGTGGCTGTTATGCAGTGGGAACATCAGCAGCAACACATTAGAAACGCATCCGATAGATTTACGATGTACCTTTAGGAAATGTAATTGGATGGTTGAATTAGCTCTAAATGTCATGATGGAACCGAAAAGGTCTCAACCCCAGAGAGGGGTGAGAACCTAGATGTAGAATGCATTCTATTATGTCACTGTTGATTCAACTTCTCTTATATTCCACTTACCTTTCTATTCTACTCCTCTTTGCATAGCTAAGGCTGTCACATTTTTGTAGCTTGGCAGGCATTTGGAAATGTGTATTTCCAAAGCACTAAACATTTTGAGCATCGGTATCCAGGGTTGTCAGGACTTCAACATAAAACAAGCGCCAAATTACAGGTTTAAGAATAGCACTTTGTCAAGTGTTATTCTGAAAGTGTCACAAGAATAGGTAGTAATATTGCAAATGTACTGGACTTGGTGTTGAAGTGGTGTCTTAAATGCTTGAATGGCACTGTATCCCTTAATTCGAGTGGGACCTAGAGAGCATGTGTTGTAGGTTGACCCGGGGATGCTTTTGTCTTGTGCGTGGGAAGCGTATTCCACCATGGTGAATGACAAATGTGCTGGTATTGATCACGTTATAATTCAGGCCTGGCTGATGGAAAGTAATTAATGAGTCTATTTGTTTTCGAGGACCACAGAGAACAATTGAGGTTGATAAAGCGACAACCGTTCAGTGGTTTCCATAAGAGACTGAGGCCCCCAGAGGAGATGTCCGGTTATAATTCCCAATCAAATATGTGGTTAGATTTCTGTGAAGTCAAATTCTACAGGAGATTGGCGAGCACAGTAAACATTATTTTGAGTAGAATTTCAGATCATACTTAATGGAGACTCTCAGTTAATGCTCTGAAACCTCTGTTCACATAAAGATCGGTTGAAAACGGATCAAACCACAATCACATGTGTGATGATAAAGCGTCACGGTATTAGCACTTATTCAATTTTTGTTTCATTTTGGGATATATGCATCTGTAGGAACACAAACTATACAGACTGTCACACATGCGTGCACACACACACACACACACGCACACACACGCACGCACGCACGCACACACACACACGCTCCCTTGCACACTCTCAGAAAACACACACACCCACCCTCTCTCGCGCAGACTCTTTTATATAGCTCTCTTGATACGTTTTGCTCTTCATGGGAGTGCGGGTTCATCTTCTGACCTCATCCCAGTGAAGAAAGGTCAAGCGGCAGAATGGAATGGCAATAACCCTCCCCAAATGGTACCATCAGGAGAGACATGATTGATCAATTGAATTCGGTGGCAGAGAAAAATGTGGGATTAAGTAGAGTATTATACGCACAATGAGTTGAGGCATGATGTTCATTTCAAGTTCATTTCAGCTCTCTCTTGCCACAAGATCAGGCAGGCAATCAATAGGGGCTCCCCTTGCATATCATATATCACTGCCGCTCCCGCCAGGATCGACCAGGGAACATAATCTGCCGCAAATTTAGAATGACAGATTTGTAAGGGAGCTGGAACCCTCTCTCCAGATCCACGGAAGAAGAGGCTGAAGGTTGGAAAGCAGTGGCCAGAGTCTAAGCATCCTGGTGGGGGGAATGCTGGATATGCTGGGGGGTCTGGAGGTCTATAAAAAGGGGGCTTTAAAGCGTCACAGGGAAGCAACGAAGGAAAAAGCCAAGACGTCCCTCTCCGTAAAGCCTGGTAATCAGGCTAAGAGTCAGAGGGGAGGAAGGAGCAGCTACGCTTTACCGTTCTTTACGCCTCTGTTTGGAGAACGGCATCTTGGGAATGGGAGATGATTGAACTGGACTGTATCGTTTTATTCATTCATCAGCTCTCTCTCTGACTCTCCGGCTCTCTCTGGCTCTCTCTCTCTGACTCTCTCTGACTCTCTCTCTCTCTGGCTCTCTCTGCCACGTCTGTCTGCGGTCACAGCGGTGTTAGCTACCCAAATGAAACACTGCTAGTCCGCCACTCTACTAAAAAACCAAAACGGTATTAAATTGTTCAAAAGGGAAATTGTGCTTTTAAATCCCAGCTCCTTGATTTCCGAGGGGTCAATGGGTGGGTGGGGGCTGGAGTGACAGACCAAAAAGACCAGAGAAAGAAGGGAAACCCCTTGCCTGTAATGAAAAATGTCATGAAAAATCTACTGTAGTAACAGCGGCTTTCATTAAAATATCACCACTACAACTAGTACCTGTTTGCCTTGATAGTAATCCATTAATTCCCACAGGGGCTCTCATGAAGGTTGCCGACATGATGGTTGCTGATAATGTGCAGGTCCGCAGTACATTCCTCTACTTGGCCTGTCTGTCTCTCTGCTGGCCCGTGCCTGTCTGTCTGTAGGCCTGCCTGCCTGTCTGTCGGCCTGTGCCGGTCTGTGAGGCAACACTGCTCTCAGCGGCTTACCACAAGCAGCGTTAATGCGATCCCTTTAAAAATCTGCCCCGACTGAATGTGCACTCTATTGATTGAACATCAGTAACATACCCAGTGTTTGAAGTGGACTTAAAGCGTTGTCGTGGTTATCGTTGGCAGCCGGTGGTCACCATATATTTTAGTCAATATTCCACAAGAAGGCGCTGGACTTATTCTTTTGCACCGGCCCAGCTCGAACACTGAGCACTCGTATCCAAAGCTACACACAGTGATGACTGAAACACAGAAACACGGGGTGATGGAGCAAGTAGCTTAAAGTGAAAGCCAGCTTCCTATCTTGCAGGGGCTTCCCGATTAGAATCTAGTATTGTTGCTCTCTCTTCTTGTAGATGGTTCAGATGGGTCTGGCCCAAACACTGATTCTCAGGGTAGTGTGGACAGTTTACGGAAGCACCTGCGAGCCGATGCTTTCACACAGCAGCAGCTGGAAGCTTTGGACCGGGTCTTTGAACGTCCCTCGTACCCTGACGTCTTCCCAACCTCGGAGCACATCAAACCAGAACAGGTTAGTAGCGTTATTTTTGGGAATGGTTTGTTGTGATTAATACGGTCAAACACGCCCATGTTATTATACTTGTTCAGCACATTCATCCAAGGTCATTATTACCTTTAAAACCAAGTTATTGTTCATTTTTGATTATTTATATCACACATACATATTATATATAATGCTTATTTATATCACGCAGACATATATATGTATATGTATGTATATATATATATATATATATATATATATATATATATATATATATATATGTGTGTATGTATATTTAATGCTTAGTTCAGACTTCCCAGAATAGGTGTTGTTGTTGAGGGATTCAGCTATTTTATTTACCTTTAGCCAAGTGGGCCCTTAAGTTTATTCCAAGAAATAAGAGCAAATCTGCCTCATGCAGCTCTTAAAAGAAATGCAACAGAAGCATAGTCTGGTTAAACAGTAATTTCAGTGTTTGAGAAAACAACATGTAAAATGCTGTAGGGATCTCGGGGAGAACTCCCACGCAGTATTGATCTGGGGATGAAAAAACAACAACATCCCATTCTTTGGATCCCCTATAATTGAGAATAACAGAAAGGCAACATGAAATGAATCAATATCTAGATTTTACTTTATTTTTGCTGGTGTGTTATTTGATTCAATATGTGTTGTATTGTTTTATTTTGCATATCGTTATTTTCTAATATGTAATGCTTCAAAACATATACAATTAAGTATATCTTCTGCAGACAGATTAACCGTGAAAACTATTATTTAAAGAAATGTGCAGGAAGACAAAAATGTAATATTCTTATATTTTTATGAGAAACACAAGTCTATATGTTCCCCGCTCATGCCTTTTGATGTCAACACCACAAACACCCACCACCCATCCATCCTTATTTAACAGATGAAGTCCCCTCCTGACACCCCCCAACCAAACCCTCTTTCTGCACACTATATTTTTCCTGTTAATAACTCTCATAGGCTTACTACAATGGATAACCTTTATTTACTTCCATTAGACTTTTAAACAACAAGAGACTATTCATTTCTCCCACCGTATCAAACTACCAGTCTTTAAAGGGGAACCCATAAAGCAAGCTAAAGCAATGAGCCTAATTGAGTTCATTTTAATTTCTCTCCGATCGCAGCGAATTACGTAGGTGATAAATCAGTACGACAGGACTCACCTCCAGAAGAGAGCCTAATTTGGAGCTAATTACCAAACTGATTTCTACTGGAAGATCAATACCAAAACGAATTGGAAATGACTTGCAATCACAAGGAGCGTCACAGAGAGTATTAAAGACGAAGAAGGGAGAGAAGGGTAGAGGAAAGAAATAGAGGCCAGTAGAAAAAACAGGGATATGAAAGAAACAGTCTAGAAAAATCAGTTTTAATTTAAAGTAATATTAATCAGAGGATTTTCTCTTCTCAAGAATCCCTCTTTTTCTTGTCGTTTTGCCCCTTTTTCCTCATTGGTGAAAGTGTCCCTATTAGGTGGTGTCTGGGAGCTGGTTAGGAGGCCATTAAAACCCCATTCTGGAGATGCAAAACTCAATAGCTTCACCCCTCCCACACTTCTGCTAGCCATTTGGTCATCCCTTTCAAATCTATCTTTTCTTTTCGTTTTTTCCCTCCCCCTTCTCCCCCACCTCTACCCCATCCTTTATCTGCATGATAAAACGTCTGTTCGACGTCTGAAGCCTTCAAGAATAGAGGAAAACATCCGACATTGTGCGAGTGAACAGTTGTAGCACACAATTAGAGTTTATCTGGGATAGAGGCAGACAAGAGTGGGGTCACAGGCTACCAGGCGATCCCTTTGGGACCCTGGCCCAGCGAGCCACTCAGACACACACTGGGCTTTGGACAAACATTGTCAACACACAGTCTCCGGAAGTCTGATCTCATTATAAAACACACACTAACATCTGCCATGACTGTCTTAAACCGGCGCCGTACAAAGGAAACATTTTCAGAGGGTACACAAAGTGTCTTTACAGTAATATATTGTATCTGAGAATATCCACAAAGCTAGATATGAAATTAGGTGATTTTATTCTCTATGATAACCTAGGAAGGAGAAAATATTATTACATTCAATTTGAAATTCATTTGTATGGTAACATTCAACAGAATACGATTCAGCATGTGACTACATATTTCTATTCACCGATCATGAAGAGCACCAATGACATTTTAAGGGCTGATGGTGAGGCTTTTTTGCATTCCAAATGTAAAAACTCAAAAGGTGAATAGTGTCCTGTCTGAACCAGGGTCACATGGCGTGTCTGTGTGCAGCCCAAACGGCACCCTATTTCCTATAGAGTGCCCTACGTGGGGCTCCGGTCAAAAGAGGTGTACTTGGTAGGAAACAGGGTGCCGATTGGGACCGAGGCGCGGTAACAAAGCCGGGCTGCCTTCTCCCTTGGCTGATCAGGACTCTGACTGCAGTGAAGCACAAAGGGCCAGATGACGTCTCGGCTTTTCACTCCGCTCAAAATCCAACTTCCTCACAGACAATACCAAAATACATTCATGATATGCTTGAACTGCCACCCTTACCGCTGCAGATAGAAAATAGTGAACGCACGCACCCGTCCAAAACACCACCCGCCACCTAAACACACAGACACACACACAGATGCGAGCACCCAAATAAAAAACGAACGCATGGACCAAGCATTTTCCCCCGCAACCATCGTTTTCGTTATCTACAGTTCTGTCGAGGCGTAACCCTGGCACAGGCCTCATGGCCCAAATGTCGGTCAAACGAAACACCTGGCGAGGACGTGTGAGTGTGCCCCCTGTGTCATTTCTATGGTTGTGTAATGATGGACGTGTCTTTTTGCAGGCTAATGAATACTCCCACACCCTGCCCTCCATGAACTCTGGCCTGGATGGAGAGGTGAAGCCCAGTCTGTCCTCCAGTGGCAACCAAGACCTGGGCTCCAGTGTTTCCGTGGCACAGAGCTACTCTGTAGGTAAGACACTGAGCCAAACGCCAGTCCTGGGCCTGTTGTCACTGGAGCTCTGTCGATAGGGCACAGCCCTGGCAACATCACTGCCGTGGGGACAGTGTCCTGCTAGGGACAAATATTAAAATATTTGCAAATTGCACTTGAGAAATCAGTTTGCTGAGTGGTATGTGTTGCAGTTTGTATAAATTGTCAATTATTTGTTACCATGGTAAAAAGGTTGCGCTGTATATGTACCGAATGTTTTAGAGTTTAGCGATGATAAACAATCAATACTTTTCTGTGAAGATCACAATTATTACTATAACATTATCCTGGATCAGCGATAACATGGCAATATTCTTTATTCATTACTGCCCTAGCACAGTACGCCTGTCTATCTGTCTGTCCGCCTGTCTGTCTGTCTGCCTGTCTGTCTGCCAGCATGTCTGTCTGCCTGCCATCACTGTGTCCAGTCAGGACAAGCCACAGCTTCAGCTAAGGGGATTAGTGGCTCATGTCTAAAATGCCACCCTATCTTTATTCAAGTACACTACTTTTGACCAGGACCTATAGGGCTCTAGTGAAAAGTAGTGCACTATATAGATAATAGGGTATCAATTGGGACGGGCTTTTGTTCATGGTTCTGCTCCAAACAGCCAACTCTGTAATGAAACAAAACAACATGTTGTGCAGTGCAATGACATGGTGTTTATTTATTTAAATGACGTAATAATGACATAAAAAATAAAAATGAATACTCCAACACCCAAAAAATGAAAATAAGTGTGCCGATTTTTTCTCTCCAATCGATGAAGTTTGGTTTTGACACACACTCTGAGCTGAAAAGGTGGTACAGCACTTCGCAGCGAGACTGAAGCTGTTGCAGAAACAGTTGCCATCATTCATCTCATTGTAGTGAGGTAGCACGTGATACACGTGGCGGAAATGACACACTATCCCCTATATAGTACACTACTATCAAACAAGTCCCAAAGGGGTTCTGGTCAAGTGGTGTATTATATTGAGAGCAGAATGTCATTTTGGAAATTTCTACTGGAAGAGGTTTGGGGGGGGGTTGTTGGGGGAGTGAGGAATTAGAGGTTTTGTCACTATAGTTCAACAAAGACCTTTGATGTCAGAACATCCCTGCCATGATACAGAGGAGGTGAACTGGCAAGATCTTTACCAGCCGCTGCCACACTTGGCAGCAGAGCGAACAGTTTCTGGTTTGTCCTTGTGGTGATTGGTGACTTTGGAGGTGTGTGTGTGTGTGTGGGGGGGGGGGGGGGGGGCGTTGCAAACAATGTGAAGAAACAGCCTTGAACTGTGTGCTACCTTCAACTATAAGAGACATTTGCTGCTTTTGTAAACACATCATGGCAATTTAATGGCATAGTACTGCGGACACGCTCTCCCCCTCTCCCTCCCCCTCTCTCTCCCCCCATCTTTTTCCTCACTCTCTTTCTCTGTAATTTCTTTCCCTTCATCGGCTTATCCTCCTTTCTCTCTCCCTTCATCTTTCTCTCCACCTCTCCGCTGTCAGAGTTAATGACTACTTTGCTAATTTAAATATTGTTTCACTGTTGCCACGGCTATTACCAAGAAGAAGGTTAAGTTTACCTGAAAGTTTACCATTACTGTCAGTCCGTGAGATTAATATACAGAGCTTTTATAAAAATGTATATAATTATGCACCAAGTTATCAAAGGCAATGAGCCTCTGTGTGGGGGAGGACAGAGAGATTGAAAATTGCAGCGGGCACAGAGCGAGTGGCAGGGCCCCATCTCAAATGATAGCTCCACCATCAGCCTCATGAGAAAGAAAAGGGCCCTTTTCTCATTAATATGTGGGTGGGAGGTAGATTTCCCCTGTAAGTCAGGCCTCGTGAGAAAATAGGTGTGTGTTTGTCCTTTGTGCTCGGCTGGTGGTATGAAGGCCCTGGTAAGGATAGGCCAGGGTTTAGGCAGCTGGCTTTGTATGCACCTGGGTGGGTGTTTTAGACAAGAGAGGCCCACAGACTGGTGTCCTGTGTTGCTGTGAATTTTTTTTTCATTTTACATTTCAGTCATGTTGACGCGAATGTCCACAGTGAGATACATTTTTACCCTTTTTTTGTTTTACATTTTCATACTTCAGGATGTAAATAATACAAAATATCAAAGATAGAAAATAAAGTTGATGTTTTAATGAATTTACTTGTCTTTGTGGAAGCAACGACTTTCAGTTCATTGCGATTTTCAAACATGTGGCACTTGGTTTTCCCTTGCTTTCTGTAACTATTAATACTTTTAATTTGCTTTTATTTAGGTTTTTGAGGTTTTAGCTTCTCGATAATGACTTGGTATTATAGTCTACGTTCCAGCAGATAAGCCGAGCCCAGCTAGAGAAATCCAAGCCAAGCAACAGTAAAAAAAACTACTAAATTATCTTCAGCATTTAGGCTGAGATCCAATTTCAAATTAATTGTGCCTTTACTGGGCTGGGGAAAGAAGTGAGGAGATTACGTTCATCCTTAAAATGTTTTCTAACACCAATTAAAATGACTGCAGTTATTGATCTTGTTGATTTTATGTCCCTGAAAAATTTGCATAATGTATTAAAAATGAATGATTCATGAAGTGCTCATTGCCAGTTTAAAGAGATTGGAGGAATTATCAGTGTGTGCGTACAAAATGTCACCCTTTTCCCTATATACACTACATCTGACCTGTTGGTCTCCAGTCTAATGTAGTGCACTACATTGGCCAGAGGGTGCCATTTAAGACATAGACATTGGACTGAAAGGGTCTTGAGAAAGATAGAAATCTATTGTGTCCTCTGCTTCTTATCCTCTTAGAGGTTCTCAGTACCTGCGAAAGAGGCAGCTCGAATAAGAAAGGGATTTAGGGCATTGTGCACATCATCGAAATTCATGCAGAGGCTAGAAGCCCCACTTCGATTAAAACTGTTTTTTCTCCCCCTCTCCTCTATATTAATGCCATATGACATGCTAAATAGTCCCTATTACCCCAATAAAAAACAGCCACCCAAAGGGCTCCCTGAATATGTGAATGGGACAATCACGCATTGTGTGGTAATTTCTATTGCTGATATGGGAAGTTAGGGCCTATTTCTTTGATTCATTTTCCTTAGAGGGACGGCTTCCATACCAACCACATCCTATTACTGCTCATTTAAACTGCTTCACATTCAAATAAGAAAGTGTTTTATGGGGTTGAAAAAAATAATGAATAGGAGGACGGTCCAATTGGAACTTCTGGTGTCTTCTGAAAAAAATAAGCAGAGGAGCAGATTAGAGAGGACATCTGATTGTTGAGCAGAGTTTTTACCTTTGTGTGCTTCCTATGAACCCAGTACTGGTAAATTGATGGGGCTCCAGAGGCCCCTGGAGGCTGGCCCCCTGGGCTTTTCAACAGGAGTTCTGCACATGCCAGAGACTAGAACAGGCCAAGCGGCTGTCTGGCTGCGTACTGAGAAGCCAAGTGTCCCAAAAAGCAGTGTTACATTCGGAGGTTCACCCGCAGGGCACTGGATAAACATAGTGCCCTATTATTTATGGAATAGGGTGGCATTTGAGAAGCAGAAAAAAACTCTTTACCCTGAATCCCTGCAGGATCTGCTAATGGGAGGGTGCTTTGCTTTGTGTCAACGACACCTACCCTCCTTCCCCTGTAACTTCTCCCTCCTTGTAACAGGTGCGTTTAGGGACTCACCTGTCTTTAACAGGTGGCCAGTTTGTGGATTGAACATGGTAGGGGGAAGGCCGGGAGCATTGTGTCCAGTTGCAGCGCGTGCTGCTTGCATGGTGTGGCAAGAAAGACCAGCTCACATCCGGTTTCCAGTCATAGCCGGCCACTTTTGACCATATTGGTTAGGCAGTGGGGCCAGAACCCCGGACGAAGCAGGCTCCATGATGGAAGATGCCGGCAGGCCGATGCCCATTTACCTTCCTCCCTGGCTGGTTGTGGGTTCCTGCTTACTGGACTCAAGCTAGGGACATGTCCCTGATGTCTATGTGGCCTGATGACAAAGTGCTCCTCTATGGTGTCCTTTCATTGGCCAGCCAATGGGGTCCAGGTTCGGAGGTTAATGCTCGCTTCGTCTTTAGACAATGCAAACCAACCTTTGAGCACACATTTGATAATGGATGACTTTCACAAATCGTGCTGCTGCGTTGAGGGAATTAAACCAATTTGGCTCTCCAAACATTCTTTACTTAGTTGTAATTAATTAGGGAGCAGAGATTTTTGTTTGCTGGTGATAAATTGCTTCATTCTGCATACGGAAGAAAATGGAGGTCAAAGATGGAGATGTTTCTGTTGTGGTTGTTGTCGTAGCGATACATGAAGGTTGTCCCTGTCATGCTATATTTAATAATCCTCATTTCTTTGAAAAAGAGTAATTCTGTAGCTAAATGACTTTGTTGCGGTGCCAAACAAAAACGAAGGTCAACTAGGGACGTTTTTTTAGTCAGTCAGCCGTTTTGAGAAAAACAAGCTGAAGTAAGTAAATAAAAACGTGGACAAATACTGTACATTCTGGACTGACAGCTCAATAGTTTATTTTATTTATGTTGCGAAGAGAATGTTGGGAGAGTTGTGATGAGACTCCTGTGTCTGTCTGTCCGTCCTCTGTGCCCGGCAATAAACAGCGCTTGGCAGGTTTAGCTTTGCCATGTACTCAAGCTGTCTTCAGAACAGTAAGAATCCAACCAACATCATATCATTAGTTTGTTTCTACAGTATGTTCAGTGATCTTGAACACAACACATCCTCTATGTTCAGTGATCTTGAACGCAACACATCCTCTATGTTCAGTGATCTTGAACACAACACATCCTGTAGGTCAGTGTTGTATGGTACCCTTGTCATTCAGATGACCACAGGGCAATTGCCAAGCCAGGAAAACACTAGGCTGCCTGCTTCCTTGAGTAGCTACTTCTGGTTTTGTGGTTGGTTTTATTAGGTCTGGTTTTGTTCTAGGCCTTGTAGAGCTAGTGTCTCATTATCTACAGAGCAATAGAACATTAAAAAAAGAGAGCAAGGTTAGTTCAATAATGCCTAATCATGCTTCACTAAAAGACTAAGCTTGAGCAAACAAAATGTAAATTAGCTTTTGAGAGTTTTTCTATTCAAATAAAGAGAAAGATATACATTTATTTTCCAGCCTGAAACATCTTGTGATTCCTCTGCCATTTCAAAAACAAAGAAAAGAATCAACAGGCAACCAGTTAAATCTTGAAAAGAACGGGTTAATAAAAAAAATCATATTGTAGTATATACACAGTAGCTCTTACCGCTGGTCAAGTTGGCATACAGACTTGGATTCTGTACAAAAATCCTACAGCTATATCAAGGGCAACCCCCAGAACAGGTACAACTAAAACATTTTATTAGAAGTGTCTAAGCATGAATTAATACTGCAAATAAAGACACTGTGTAAATATTACTATGGACAGTTTGAATGAATCCAAGCCTAAATGTTTGAATTGATTTGTTGTGTGTGCATGCATGCGTGTGTGAAGGGGGGAGAATGAAAAGAGGACAGCTAAAGAAAATATGAACAGCGTTTATTCTCTGGCTGGCGTTGAATCTAAGAGGGCTTTCTGTCACTGCCTTCAGCAGACCCACAGGCAAAATAAAGAAGCCCTTTAATTAACGAGGATTCTCTCCACACATCTCTGTTGTAAAACAACAATGGTGAGGAAATACTGTAGCTAATGAGGCTATCATGGAGTTCTGAGAACTGACAGAGAGGAGACCATTCTCCCCACTGGCCCCTCAGTCACAGAGAAGAGGCTTTTAAAGGGGACACAGCGCAGGCCAGCTAGCCATTAATAGTCAACACAGAAATAATTTACCAACTGTAGCTTCTTGTTAAATTTAATCTGGTGCTGTATGCAAGCTACAAAGATGCACTGGGGGTTAGAACCCAGCATGAACTAAGTTTTTTAAATATCATCAACAGCCCACCATTTTACAATATCATTATCGTATATCTTTTTTTTATTTACAAGAGGAAAATGTTTTCTTTAAATTATTTTAATGCATGCTGAAAAAAACTGACCTTATCTCTGATGTACTCCAATAAGTATTTGTCATTTTCATTGGTTTTAACCTATCATGCATATGTACATTATTCAATTAAGTGCCCAAATTCTTTGGATTATCAATCCATCATTTAATCAGTCAGTACATCCAGTAATCACAACGATCTGTTGAGGAGTGACTAGTCCATTGTTTTCTGGAGAACTCACTTCTAAACCTGTAGTTAGTTGCACTCTCTCCAGATACCTCTGGGAGGTAGGCAAAAAAAATGAAACGTATCCATCTTCGAGTCCCAAATGTACCCCTATTCCCTTCCTTCGACCTGGCCCTAAGAGGGCCTCAATAGGGTATTGTGTGCCGTTGAGGACCAAGCCGCTCTTGAGACAGACTGAGAAACATGGGCCCTCAAGACGTTAATGAAACCAAGGACCCTTCAGCTATTGTGCCCTGCTTAGTTCCACAAACAATGTGGTCTGTGTCTGTATTTCCTCTGTGTGTGAGCTCTTATTCGTGCTCACTGCCCCTCTAACCCTGTACAGCCCGTGCGCACTCACTCACACTCACACACACACACTCACACTCACACTCACACACACTCACACTCACACACACACACAGACACACACCACCCTCTCTGTAGGACACCACACCTACTCCCACACTTCCATATGACTTCGTATGTGCTGGCCCGGAGCGGACTTATTTTTATTACATACAAACGGCTTGCCGTGACCTCTCCGCAGCTTCAGTTACACACTTTAAATTTCAACAGATACCTTCCTTCCAAAAATCAGTTTTGAACATTTTCTCATGAACCACTGGGTGAAATAGATTCCGTAAGTGAAAGACCAGAAAATAGTTCACAATAGTTAACAATTGTCTATACTCTTTTCCGGGTAACTGAAAAATTCTTACATAATTATTTCTGTGTCCCGTATTTGACCTACCCTTAACTGAAACAATCTCCATTTCCACAAATATTAGCAGATATACCCTGAACTGCAAAAAAAATAAAAAATGGTCAAACAAATGCTTTATTAGTGATGTGTGCTTGAAATAGTGTACTGTGCTATCATGGGTTATCATGCTACAAAATGTGGTATTGTGGGGTATCTAACATTGAGGACATTTTATTTTGACACACCGTATAAAAGCAGATAAAACAATAATCCTAAAGCAAAGATTTTGCAGAATACAAGATCACGACCTGCTAACATTATCGCCAATGTGATGACTGTGTATTGTGAATTGAATGAAGGCAGACAGACAGAATACTTTAAGACGTTCGTGCACAGGTCCTTCTGGGCCAACATTGGTTCAGGTAACGAAAAGTCATGGTTACAGTGCGGGAAGTATAGCGTTTTTTTTTTTTTAACTGCCGATAAAGATGAAAAGCATAGAAAAATACATCTAATTTGCCAATAACTGATATGTGGCCAGCTAAATGTTGTTTAACTCTAGATATTATCTAAACTATTATTATATTTTTTGTATTGTCCATGCTAGCTGGCAGGATTGCTGGGTAGCTGATGTACCTCTTGTATCGCTTTGAACCCAAGTGGGTTTATTTCATGTTTCATTTCCTAACATCAAAATGATCAGGATCATGTCTTATATCTCAGCCACAGAAACCTACCTAGATCACAGAGGTTATAATTTCACTTGCTACATTTTAGTGTAACCACATATTAATTTACTCTGAGCTAAAGATAAAATGTTTGACTCTATGCAGGTTGTGGGAGTGAGTTGGATTTTTGGGGTGGGGGGCATTTCATATTTTTGGCCAATTGTTGTTATTATAATGGGAGAACAATTTACCTGCTTGTAACATCTTGTTTGCTAGGAAGTGCTTTTATAAGTTAATAAAGAGGTTAGAAAAACTGCATTATAGACAGTGTGCAGTAGGTGTGAAATATAAGTATACTTCCATGTTCACAGCATGTAGGCATTTTGAGAATGCTGGTATTTTTATGAAACAGATATTGATTACAAAGCTATAGACGCTCCTCCTGACACATTTCTCCTTTAAAAAAGTTATAGGATTTCACATGAATAAAACGTAATAAATAAAATACAAAATCCAGAAAGCGACAGGCCATTGGCAGAGGGTATGGCCTATATTTTGACTTGCCAATAGGTACATCCTAAATTGCCAATCTCTTGTAATATATGTCTCTATTATGATTAACTTTTCAATTATTATCTTGGGAGTTTTTTGTATTAATTCAAGTGAGTAAAGCATTCCTGGGTTTGAATTTAACATTTAAATCAAAGGCTATAAAGCGAAATAGATTATATTTTGTCTAGAGAGCATATATGCAAATGATATATTTTGAAACTGATTATTTTACTCCGTTTTTGCTCTATTGGGGTGTGTGATTCCAGACGTCAGTATTTTTGGTTTGCTAGAGTCAGCCTTGTTTCTGGGGACCACTGGGTGTGATGGGGTACCAGAGTATCAGGGGGTATCAGTATGAGAAAGTATAAAAGAACATATTAAGTCACTCTGAATGTAAAAAAATATCACAAAGGGGTATGATAGGGTAGAATGGGTTCTCATGGGGAACGATAAGGTATACTGTTATACTAGAGGTTAAGAGAGATAATAACGGAATATGAAGAGATGCAAATTTCACCTATATGAATCCCTGATCTCAGTGGCCTACACTACTACACCGGCTACATAGCTACACCGCTACACGCTACATCAGCTACACGCTACAGAGCTACACGCTACACCGGCTACACGCTACAGAGCTACACAGCTACACTGGCATCACCGCTACACCGCTAAGCAAATCAGCAGGGGACACTTGTTCTCTTCCGGCTCCAACCAGTTGCCCGGCTCTGGCTGGGCCGGAGTGGTCGGGAGCTACATGTCGGTGGCTCAAACAGCCCGGTGGACGGGGCAGGACAGTATAGGGCACCCGGCCGTCAAGTCCAATTACGAGGCTGAATGCAGAGCAAGGTTGATTAACAGTCAACTCACGTAGAGTCCAAAGGGAAGCTAGCTGTTAGCTCTGCACTGGGGGACAATACAGTACAGTATGAGCTACAGCTGCGGCTCAGAGACGAGCGCTGTGTCATGGTGTGTGTGTCGGGTTTGTGTGGCCGAGGTCAGCAATGCGTGCAGTGTTCAGACAAGTCTGAATGCGGTAATGAAGAGAGTTTTCTTCTTCTCCTCACATACTGCTGTGTGGCGCTCCCGTGCCTGTCCCAACCCGGCACTTTGTCTTCGGGCTTTCGTTTCATTCGCGGAGAGTCGCGGGGAGAGACGTGCAGGTGAAGGGTGTGACACTGCGGGTTTCTGCTTCCCGAGTCTCATCACAGGTGTGCAGACGGCGGTGCCGTATGTTTAATGAAAACAATAACTAACCTAATGTTCCCTCTGAAGTAGAACTGGGAGGCCGAGGTCGGGGCGCGCTGTGAGCACTATCTGCCGCTGACTGGTGTGTAGGCCGCCGTGTGGAGGTCATGCTAACTATTGCAATGAGTCTTTTTGTTCTGTTCAAGGGAGACAGTGTGATTACACTGGCCGGGTACCAAACGGCGCCCTGGCTCCTGTGTGCCGTAGTTCACAGCTAAGTGGAGTCCTACCTCTCAGGACGGAAGTGGTTCACTGTGAAGGGAATAGGGTGTAATTTGAGACAGTGGAAGTGCGGATGTATAATAACCCCTGAGAGGAGAGCTCTTTTTTCTTACTTGACTGGGAAAGGGCATATATTTATTTTATGTTTGTTTTCTCAATTTTTACCTGTCTCTCTCCCCACTTTGCCTCTTCCCTCTCTCTCCCATGCCCCTCTCTATCTCTATATCTCTATCCCCTCTCACCGTAGGTCGAGACATGACCAACACCACTCTACCAGGGTACCCGCCTCACGTTCCCCCGACCGGTCAGGGCAGCTACCCAACCTCAACACTGGCTGGAATGGTTCCTGGTGAGTGCACTTTTTGAGCAAATGTATTTTAACATTGTAATTTTCAAGAAGAATCACCTCTTCATAATAACACGGATCAACCTTGAGGCCTATATGCACTATGCACTAAGAGTCTAGGCAGACTTAATAACTGATCAGAGACAGACAGACACTTGGCACAATCGACCACATGGACATCTTCCAGCGCTCTACGTGCATGTATGTGGGATTCTCATGAGCCACCGACAAACAGCCAGTGATCTCCTCTCCTCCTTTCCTGTCCTCCCTTCCGCCTCCTCATCCTCCCCTATCCCCCCCTCGGCCCCTAGACCACCTCCTTTTCCCCCTCTACTTAACCTACAGTTCGGGGTCACAGCAAACAGTTCAGGGTCACAACACATAGGCCTGGGAGCCCAGTAAATATTTAAATCACTATCTCTCCAAGGAGGGCCCGGTGAGCCAAGGCTTCCCACTGCCAGACCAACATCAGGCAGACGCCACGGCGGGACAGAACGCATTCCCATTACCTTGCTTGCTGAACATTCACTGGTCACTCACTGGTGCCCCCCCCCCCTCCCGGCCCGGCCCCCCTCCGCTCGTACAACCCAACCGCAGCACGACAGCATGTGCCGCCATTTTTCTTTGAGCTGATGAACTCATGCGGAAAGGAAAACCAATCGAGTGCACAGCTGTGTTATCAAATCATTAACCGATTACAGCATGCCTCAAAGGGCTCCAGGCTTCTGCCCCACTCTGCCCAGTCCACACGTCCATCCATCAGGTCGCTGTTTGGTCCCCTGGATGCAAAACAGTGCTTACCGTTACTGTACACATAGCAGATACGGCGGCAACTATAACAATAAAGACAATTGGCCTGTTAATGAATTACACCAAAATACGTGTCGTCCCTTTGTGGAAATATTGTCACTGTCACCTCTGTGACTTAAAAAAACTGTTCAAAATGTTTTTTTCCCCCTTGTTTATAAGTTCTCTTACAGTAATTATTATGAAAGACTAAGGCCACTTTAATGTAAACTTTCATTATTTATGTGATATTTTAGCCATTTGTTTTGGAGTGGAAGAACACAATGTATTTTTCCCCGTGTCTTTTCAAGTATGTTTTTATCACCCATTCGTTTTCATCAGTCACAAGTCACCATTACTATGGTGTGGTTGGGGGATTTTCTTCTTAATCCTATAGGCTATAGGTTATATATATGTTCCCTCTCACTCACCCAAACCCAACGGTACTCTGTGTGGGTCCCAAATAGTACCCGGTTCCCTATTAAGGGCCCTGCTTTTGACCAGAGACCTATGGTCAAAAGCAGTGCACCACATAAGGGAATCTAGTGCTCTATTTATGACACAGGCTAAGATTTAGTGACAGGCCCAAAACACTGTTAAACCAAAAGCCATTCCTCATAGAGCTTCATATAAAATCTAGTCTTTATTGTCTCGTAAAAAGAAAGAAACGTGTCGGACCAACAGCACTGCTCTCGGCCGTGGTGGTTATGGGTGAAGTTACTTCCTGTGTGCAGTGAAAGTCGGCGGCCCCAGCTAGACCTGGGGGGGGGGGGCAGTGCAATGGGAGGCCACATACACCGAGTTTATTATGCATTTCAACCATCAGAAAGGATGCTAACAAATGCGTTAATGTATCACGGTGTGTATTTAAACAACAGGGTACGGTGTGGGAAATGAAAGCCCTACAGTACAGATACTATGGTGGTGGGTGTGATCGAAAGGACCACAATTGTCTTTTGCAACCGATCTGTTATTGTTCAGTCAAGCATCATTTGAATAAGGAGATGGGGGGGGGGAGCAATAAATTACTCGGTTGACTAGTTTCAAATGAATGACTATCAAATTACCCCATATGTTATGTACGACGGGAAATGGCACACAAGCGGAAGAGTTTCCAAAAATAACGGAATGGCACATTAAAAACGCTAATTTTTAAAGGTCCCTCAGATCTTCTGGCACTTTCTTTTCAGTTTTGCCAAAGGTCAGAACCAGAACTTTTGGTGAAGCCTCAGCCATTATGGTCCTGTCATTTGGAACAGCCGGCCTGAAAATCAGAGAGTAGTAGAAACACTACACACTTTCAAGACGGATCCGGAGACACACCTTGTCAGCCTCGCAGTCACATACCGCCACCATTTCATTTTGTGTCATTTCATGTGTAATCTGTGTTTGCTGCATGTTCGTTCCTGTTCAGCGCATTGAAGTACATTTTATGTCGGAAATGTGTGATGTGAATAAAGATCCACTGGTTGTTCGGTTTTACAGGGAGTGAGTTTTCCGGCAACCCATACAGTCATCCACAGTACACCACCTACAACGAGGCGTGGCGATTCAGCAACCCGGCCTTACTAAGTGAGTATTGGACGTCTGGCTCCACACAGGTGGACCAAAGACCCGCGGCATGCAGCTACTCTGGCACATTCTGCCTTTTCTCACTCTCGTGCTTAACACGTCGTTTAAACTAGTGAACGTAAAGCCATTTGCTCTTCCTGCATCGGACTCTCGACACGCTGAACCGTCTGAGCGTCAGTTGCGGAGGAGACGGCACGAGGCAGTTTGTGTAGTGGATGCTGTTTCCAACGGTCCATTTCTTCTGTTAACTTCCAGGTTCCCCTTATTATTATAGTGCCGCCTCCAGAGGCTCCGGCCCACCCCCTGCTGCCACGGCCTATGACCGCCACTAGTTACCATGGAAACCAAATCAACCACCACCTACACCACGACTACAACTACGGCTTTGGCAGCGTCCACGTTGCTCCGGTGTGAACGGACGAGGGTGACGGGATACCGTTAACACAGCCAGAGGGCAGCTCCATTTCCTGTATATCACACCACAACACAAAACCGAAGAACTGATGGTCGGGGTTGCCGTGCGGATGAAAACAACCTAGCAACAACAAACCGATTTGTACACATTCAAAGTAGTGAAAATCACCCAATTCTTTGATCTGATCTGCAAGACTGTACATTACTCCCAGAGACTTTGAAAGACTATATATACATGATACTACTGAGCTTACTGAGGTAAAAAGAAAACAAAAAGTTTTGAAAATGACAATGAGGAATTTCTCTCTTTTTCTTTTTTGTAATTGTCCTCCGTTTCTTTTTCTTCCTCGGTGGATCAAAACATTCCTTAACTTGACTGATCTCTCCGCCGACCGAGAAACCCGTCCTTTGCTGAAAGTACAGGACAGTAGCAGCCTGTTTCTCCTCTCTTCTGAATCTGTCTCTAGACCTTCTACTCAAAGGGCAGTGCAATGAGATCCATGCTAAAAACACTGGCGTCAATGCAACACGGCTGCTGCAAGTCCTCCATTACAAACAAACGTAGAGTCATTTGTAACCAACCAAACGTTCAGCATGAATCAACTGCTTTTTGATGACGATGCCATGAGCAGATTGTTAGGACGTGTTCTCTGTGATACACAATCAGATGTAAAAAAAAAAGAAAAAGAAAAAAGAAACACTGAATTGAAAATAAAAAGGAAACCGTGACATATTGTGGTCTTCTAATTTACAAGATTTGAAAAACCTAGTAAATATATTCTTAAAGATTTTTATTTTATTTTTTTTTATTATTATTGTTATTGACTTCTTAATGAATTGCAGATAATATGCTTGACTTATGTTGTTGTCATTTTCATTTGTCAGGACACTAGAAATGATCAGACAGAATCTATTTTGTATTTGTTTTTAATTTTGCACTATTTTTGAAGTTTGACACACTGGGGGCGGTATTATGCAGACATTGACCTGGATGCCTATTGGTCTTGTTTTACAGAATATTATTATTTTTAAGTACCATTCGAAGAATAAAGTTAACCGTAACCTGTTGGTTTGGAAGGGCGCTTAATGGCTTCAAATGCTTATGTTTTACCACTTCATTTACAACATGAAAATTCATTAACAATTCTGCAATTTCACCTGTTTGTTTCTGCCTTGACATGCAGGATTGCTATCCACGCGTACTCAACCCATGGTTAGCGAGCTAACATTTTCAGTTGACTCAAGTCTTTGGCATTAAGAAACGGCAAACCTTTTTATCAATAAACTATTTTCTTGTGACAAACTAATTAAGTAATTAAAAGTCTAGTATTTATGGTGATAGCTTGGCACCCAATTCCCTTTAAAGTGTTCTGCTTTTCACCTGGTCTATAAACATTTGGGGAATAGGGTGCCATTTGGGAGACACACAATTTGATGTTCTTTCCGATAAGGCCACCATCACATAATGTGTCAACAAATAACAGGGCAAATATTTAAGCAGAAATGCAGGGCAAAGATTTCAGTTAATGCCTTAAACATTACGCATTTTTCCTCTAGGTTCCAACTCTCCTATTTGTTTTGTTTGCTTTAAGACATCATGTGACTTATCTGGTTAGTTTGTCTTAAATTACACAAGTACCACCGACCTGGCTGGAAGAATGGGAAACATGATCAAACATACAGTACCTTCATTTAACTGTCAAGTGAATGTATTTTTTATCGCATTTGCCAAAGACTTAGTTCTTGTTATTGCTTTTTTTTTACAGCCTGCATACGTATGCATTGTGAGAGCAGTATTATAGGAAAAAGACAACTTGTCCATAACTAAAGTATATGTATAAATTCTATGCAGAGCAGAGATGGTCATCATTATTATGCATATTTAGCTGTAAAACCGAAAGGAAGGTGATTGAATTTATTTAATTTTATGTTATTTACAAACTGTTGATTTATTTGTAGAATGATTTGTGTATAATGTGAAGACACAGGCTTCTACTCTGTAAATACAGTCAAATAATATCTCCATCCTGATCATCGGTATTAACCCTTTCATACACTGGAGTCTCACTTGTACATTTCAATAATAAAGTGTCTGAAATCTTCTAAGTCACAGTAAAGCATGATACTACTTTCCTACCATGGATACACATACACCCACAGGAACACAAAAACCTCCACACAGGCACAAACAACTCACATAGCTTGGATGATGAAAACAATGATTGCATAACTAGACACTGATGAAACAGAAAGACCTTGGTTGTGGCTCCTGCAAACACTCAGATGAGACCAACACAGGAGGCCAAAATGCTAACAAGGATAAAACAATTGCCGTTCCATTGCATTACAGTGCACTTAGGACTTGCCAACAAACGGCTACATACTTCTGTCATTACGTTAGATGTGGTTGAGTATTAGCATGTGGAGTGCGTCGGACTAGGCTATCCATGCGTACAGAGAACCAAGTACTGTACGATTCTGGGCATTTAAACAACGGCAATCCACTCAGCCTCCAACATAAATGGATTTTATGCACATGAAAATTACAGTTGGTGTGTGAATTCAAAAACCCACCGTCTCCAGAACTTTCCAAAATAAAAACTAGTCGACAAGATACAATCAGTGTGTCTGTACTTTCACATCTCAGTTTCTAAGATGACTAACGACACGGATACACTTACTGAATATATCCCCATGATTTACTCAAAGTATACTATAAGTATAGTATATATATATATATTTCTTTTAAATACAGTGAATTCACACAAAAAAACATAAACTATCCATATGAATATATTTAGCTAGTGAAGGGATAGGAATCATGATGTACAGTGGAGGGCTTCAGTTCTCAGAATGCCTTCCAAATATTTTCTTCATGATGTGGATCACTGAACACATCAAGTGTTTAACCTCAATATGACTTCGTAAGGCAGAATTATTATTTCTTACCAATGTAGCTGAATTCAATTAGTGTTACGTTACACAAAGAGAACGAGAGAGAGATTTAAAGCTGGAAATCCCTCTTACAGCCTATTTTCACTCATTCCTTTTCTCTTCTCCTAATCCTTCTGTCACTCTATTTCATTGAGGAGGATATATTTACATCATTATTGATTTGAATGAATATAAATTGTACTGATTATCAAAGATGATTTTTTTGCTAAAGGATTTCAGTGGTCCACATGGATTATGTATAGGTAGACAGTAACATATGTGCTAAAACCTAACCTAAATTAATTATGATTCCACTGGCATTATATAAGCACAGATAACACATTAAAACTCGAGAAACTCAAGAAATCATATTCAAAAGCGCACATTTTTGTGTTTGCCTACAAGAAGGATGTGAGCAGTTAAAACTTTTTGTTTCTTCAATATGAACAACATCCACCTGGACCTTGGTCTCCCAACAGTACTTCAGTGTCACTCTTGAAGAATATACTTTATAACTGCTTCATGAGATTTGTTTAACTCACGCACCTTCTCATGTCTTTCGCTGGAGACTAATGGAAAACAAATGGTGCAGTCAATGTTTCATTAAACAACAGCGTTTGTGAGATTTGGACAAATCATGACTTCACAGGTGTTTATATCTTTCAGATTTCTATAGCAGAGGTGATATTTCAGGCATAGGGAAAGAATTTGGAAATCACAAAATCTGCTTCTGATCTCAGATTGCTTAAAATATATATACTGTAGACCTATAACTAATCGAAAATCTGGCCTGATATACTAAACTACTGTCGAGGGATAAACAAAAACATATCCTTTCAGAGCCCAAAATAAAAATGGATTGCAGTACACGATTGTGTATATATTATATTTTATATATATATATATATAAATGCAGCTCTGCAAAAAATTAAGAGACCCCTACACCTTTTTCTCTCCTTTCCAAAACAATAAAATTAAGAGACCACTGCCAATTGAACGCAACAGTACCTCACTCAAAACTTTCCTTTTCAGCTTTTTTGGCAAGAAAAGAAAAAGGTGCAGTGGTCTCAAATTGTATTCTAGGGCTGTATATACAGAAAAAAAAGTGAAGAGACCACTCCGAATTTTTCTTAAATCTATTTGTATGGCAGCCATTCCAGTGACTGTTCAATTCCAAAACAGGCACACCTCATTTTACTAAATGAGGTGCTGATTAGGTGATTACCTCAACCAAATCAAATGAAACGAGGAAAAATATAAAAACCACTGCTGTGGTCATCATTATCTTCTTGCAATAAGACCAGCTAGATGGCAAAAACAGTGCAAGTAGTACCTATGGCAAAAACAGTGCAAGTAGTACCTAAAAGGTCATTTGAATAAAAAATAACTATTCAGCAAAAGTGTTGAAAAAAAGCTTTGAGCGAGGAAAAGAAGTGTTCAATTCTAGCTTTGCTGGCAGAATGATACAGTGAGCCTCAGATTGCTTCCATCCTGAAAATGTCATAGAAGGCGGTTCATTAGAACAAGGTCAAGCTACAGACATTGGGGACAACAAAGCTACAGACTGGCAGAGGGCAAAAATGACTGTCCACTGACCGAGATGATCGTCAACTCATTCGAATGTCACTCAACAACCGTAGGATGTCAAATAGCAGCTGGAGTGAAGTGCACGGCGAGGACAGTGTGAAACAGGCTCCTAGGGGCAGGGCTGAAGTCGTGCGAAGTTAGAAAAAAGTCCTTCATCAATGAGAAGCAAAGAAGAGCCAGGCTGAAGTTTGCAAAAGACCAATAGGATTGGACTGTAGAGGAATGGAGTACGGTCATCTTCTCTGACGAGTCATAGGTTTAGCTTTGCAGAGACCTGGAGAGGCCTACAAGCCACTTTGTATCGGATAATATCTCCATGTGTGGTTCCCACCATGAAGCATGGAGGCATGATGGTGTGGGGGTATTTTGCTGGTGATACTGTCTGTGATATAGAATTCAAGACGCACTCGACAAGCATGGCTCACAGGGCATTCATCAACAATACGCCACCCATCTGGTCTGCGCTTAGTGGGACTGTCATTTGCTTTTCAAAATTACAGTGACCCAAAGCACACCTCCAGGCTCTAAAAGGGCTAACTGACCAAGAAGGATATTGATGGTGCACAGATGACCTGGTCTCCACAATCACCCAACCTCAAAACAGTTGTGATGTTTTTAGGATGAGTTGGACTGCAGAGTGAAGGAAAAGCAGCCGACAAGTGCTCAACTGTGGGAACTCCTTGAAAGAGTGCACTCGCCATTGAATTTTACCCAGAGTGCACCACGCGACCCAATGACAATGTAAAGGCTACTTTGCTAAAGAATAAACAACAGGTATTAATAGGATTTCATTGCCGTTTCAAATATCACATAAACATCTCTGGTTCATGTTTGCCATTTTGTCAAATATCCACAAACTTTGCTTGTCTAAAGGAAATTATCAATGGACACAAGTAAATGGGGCTGAATGTTATTGTTAGTACATTATATAAGTGAGGTAAATGAAAAACATTGTTGTTGGATAATGTGCTCGTGTTCAGCAAAGGAGATGGAACTGAGTCAGTTAGGTAGCAGACTAAAGGGTAAGTTGCAACGCCTGGGAAAATGACATCATCACAGCCAGGGAATGACTCAAAGTGCAAGAAGTTTATACTGGTATTAAGCAAATGAAACATGAAAGAGGATTTATCAGCATTGGCTTGTAATTATTGCAACCAGGCAATGAAAATCACATGAGCATGATTTAAAAATAACTACTGTTAAAATGTTTAATTTTCATATAAAAAAATTCTAATAATTTTCTACGATCGCCATTCAGTTAGGGAAACAGTATTGACGAACACTTGGTTTCCATTAAGCCCATTCCAGACATTTCAGATCAATTTGTAAAATATCTTTACCTGACATGACAAACTGTTTAAAATGCATTAAAGGTCAAATAAGAGATTCATGTTGCATTGTTAGGACAATAATGACAAGGGCATTGCCGTAGTGACACCTGGTGGTTTGTAGAAGTTGAATACAATTTCACTTGACATCCTGCTTTCCGACCAAAGCCTTGCTTATGTTATTCAGAACAGTCTAATGTAACATGGTTTCAGCATACTTTGTGGCATGGAAAATCTTTCTGTGTGAATTTATTGTATATTGTAGACTCCTGTATTTTTCAAACTCTGCTGGCTAGTACAACATTTGCTAGTATAGCTGGTGACTACACTAATGAGCTTAAAGAGACTGAAAAATAACAATGGATAAGTCTGAAGTACCCCCACCACCCAAGTCTGACACACAAGGTCAGAGGAATGGCCCAAGTGGATCAAACGATTCGACAGGTTCCGGATTGCTTCTGGGCTCGAGCTACAACAAAAAGAAAACCAAGTGAACACTTAAATCTACTCCATGGAGGAAGAGGCAAAGGACATGCTCACATCACTTCGTTTAACAGAGAAGAAAACCAGTCCTGTGAAAGCTAGACCGGAGGGACAATTTATAGTTCGGAGGGATATTATTTTTGAAGGAGCTAAATTAAAACAAAGACAACAAGAAGTAGGAGAGTCAGCTGATAGCTTTATTGTCTGTCTGAGCATTGTGATTTCATAGAGAACTACAGTAATTGATAAGGGTTGGCTTGCGAGGAAAGATACTGTCAACTACATATGGACCCAGGATTGACAAGAGAGAGCAGTCACATTTGCCAAAGCAAACTGGTGAAGAAACAACAAGATAGATCACAATTCTAAGCAGTGCCAGAACTGTGGTGAAACCCTATCTCACAGCAAACTACAGAGCCCAGCCAAAGGCGCTTTGTGAACATTTTAAAAAACATTATGCAGTGGTGCATGGGTCTAATGTCATGGGAGAGGTTAACACCACCTAGGAGTGTGTTAGTAAGGAAGGTATTGCTTTGTAGGCAAGGTTAGTTCAGGTGTAGCAGAGCCTCCTTGGCAAATGCAACTGAAAGTAGACCAGAGTGATAATGTGTTAAAGACAGACCCTGGAGCAGAGATCACGGTGCTACCGGAAGAGAAATCCAAAAGAGTTCAGAATCTAAAACTGAAGAAAATTATGAGAACTCCACAGGGACCTGGACATGCTCCAAACAGCCACACCAAGCACCGGCAGTAAGAACTCAGTACAGGGCAGTACCTTGTTGTCCAGCAATCCAAACACAAGGTCCGATGGCTGGAGTAGAGAGCATATCAATACACTCTGTGGTGTCAGTGAAAGAACAGTTTCCTAAGCTATTTGAAAGGGGCTAGGCACGTTGTGTCAAAGCCAGAAGCAAAATGTATCTCATTATTTAACTTCAGCTCATGCACAAAATGAAAAAACAACTCACTCAGATGGAAGAATGGGGAGTGGTTTCCCAAGGTTGAACTAAGAACCGACTGGTGTGAAGACATGGTCATTGTGCCCTAGGCCGATTGGACAGTGCACATGTGTTGACAAGATTCATTTAAAAAAGGCAGTTGAAAATGGTAGACATAAACTTCCTCTACACGACCAGTGGTTGCTGGCAGTGCTTACCAACTGGACAAGGCAGACATTCACACAAACCAGGGAATTCCTACAAGTCACATCCAGCGCAAGATTCCCGAAGAGTAACCATGAAACGGGTCAGTAAAAAGTCTCCTACAGAAATCAGAGTACTCTACCTTTGATCTCAAGGTCAACAATGCAACAACTATGGCCAGGGTTTGCAGCCCAGCAGAGCTTCTGATTAGCAGGAGTTGAACCACAGTACCAGTACATCCGTCTACCATAACCAGAGGATGTCTGGAGCTCACAAACTGGAAAGAGATGGTGCAGAGCACAACCTGACACATGCAACCTGTCGAGGTAGAACATGGTTCAGACTAAGGTTTGTTCATATTACAACACCGTTTCCACAAAAGTTGTGACACTGCGTAAAATAAAAAATAAAAATGAATGCAATGATGAGTGAATCATTTAAACCCTGTATTCAAAAGAACACAGTACAAAGAAAACATGTCAAATGTTGAAACTGAGAAATGTTATTGTTCTTGAAAAATACATGACTACTTTTGATGCCAGCAACACATCTCAGAAAATTTGGGACAGAGGCAACATAAGACTGGATAACTAAACCTACTGGAATATCATCACAACGTATTAGTTTTGCAACAGGTGAGTAACATGACTGGGTATTAAAACATAATTCCAGAGAGGATGGTAGTGTCAAAAGTGAGGATAAGGAGGGGTTCACCATTCCATGAAAGAGTGCAACAATTTAAGAATAAAGTATCTTAACGTAAAATTGCCAAGATTCAGGATCTCATAATCTACGGTATGTAATATTAATAGAGGACTAAGAGAAAACGCAGAAATATGTAAAAGTGAAGAGCCAAGGAACAATGCCGAAAACCAATATTGGATGGTTGATATTTTTGGGACCTTAGCACTGCATTAAAAACAGACACTGGAAATCACTGGATGGGCTCAGGAACAGCAGGATGTCTGTGAACCCAGCACGTCGCTGCATCCACAAATGTGTATTAAAAATTTACCATGCAAAGAAGAAACCAGATATAAAAAAGATCCAGAAACGCTGCTGCTTTCTCTGGGCACAAGGTCATTTAAGATGGACTGAGGTGAATTGGAAAACAGTCCTGTGGTCTGACAAATAAATATTTTAAATGATTTATGAAAATCACGAATGGCGCGTCCTCCGGACTAAAGAGGAGGACGCATCCAGCTTGTTAACAGCACACCATTCAAAAGACAGCATCTGTAATGGTATGGGGGTGCATTAGTGCACATGGCCTGGGTGACATATAATATATAATTATATATTATATATACAAGTTTTGGAGAAATATATGCTGCCATACAGACAACATCTTTTTCAGGGAAAGGCCTTGCTTATTTAAGCAAAACAATGTCAAACCACATTCTGAAGGTATAACAGCAGCATGGCTCCGTAGTCAGAGTCTGGGTGCTAAAGTTGCCTGACTGCAGTCCAGACCTGTCATCCAATGATAACATTTGGTGATTTATGAAATGAAAAATATGACAAAGGAGACCTTGAACTGTTTAGTAGCTGAAATTCTGTATCTAGAACGAATGGGAATGCAGTACATTACATTTTCAAAACTACAGCAGTAGGTCTCCTTAGTTCACAAACGCTTACACAATATTGTTAAAAGAAGCAGTGATAAAACACAGCGGCAAACATGCCCGTGTCCCAACTTTTTTTAAACATGTTCCTGGGATAACATTTCAAATGGCATGGATTTTTCCAAAACCAATTACGAAAACATTTCTATGTTGATATGTTGTCTTTTTCAATTAAATATAGAGATAAATTATTTGCACATCATTGCATTGTGTTTTTTTTACGCAACATTTTACGCAACGTCACAACTTTTTTGGAAACAGGGTTGTACAAAATTTTGTTCAGTAGAAAAGAAAAGCTCAACCAACAGTTGACATCCTGTTGGAGACATAATTTACCAGATAACCGAAAACAAAAGAGTTAGTTACATGCAAGAGTAGAATGGATAGAATTATTAACAGAAACATTCAATCTCTAATGCTTAATGGAGGTGTTCAGTAAGGGGTAGGTGGTGTCAGGATAATAACTCAGTAAGGGGTAGGTGGTGT
>JACXGJ010003410.1:0-54070 GCA_016801105.1 Esox niger
TCACAGGTCCAACACACTGCCACAATCATACCTTAGACTTAGTCATGTCACAGGTCCAACACACTGCCACAATCATACCTTAGACTTAGTCATGTCACAGGTCCAACACACTGCCACAATCATACCTTAGACTTAGTCATGTCACAGGTCCAACACACTGCCACAATCATACATTAGACTTAGTCATGTCACAGGTCCAACACACTGCCACAATCATACCTTAGACTTAGTCATGTCACAGGTCCAACACACTGCCACAATCATACCTTAGACTTAGTCATGTCACGAGAAATAGATATTGTGGATAGGATATAAATATTTTTCCTCATAATCCTGGACCACTGACTTTACATTTACCGTTACAACAAGAAACTCCCCTGCACTCCATACAATGACATTGAAAAGCCATAACATAAATTCTCAGACTACCTAAATATATTTTTATACTCTTCTAGGCTGGCTTATCGATGACAGAGTAAATAACTCTGCAAACAATCAATCGAGCATCTAAACTCCACACCACCTTAGATATGGCTGTACTACTAAAAACAAAAGAAAAACACAACAACCAACTTGCTCCCTGGTATACAGTGAGGTTACATATAGTGATTAAATAATAGAAAACCCACACAAATCAATAGAGAAAAAAAAAACACTCAGTATTTTTTGGAATAATGCAGCAGAGTTCTCATTGTAAAGCTGGTAACTAGCTAATAAATACATTGGCATGTCAACCTGGCACAGATTGCATCTCAAACCCCCATGCCAGATGGTCAACGTAAACATTTCACATTCCTGAGGTTATCAGAACGCCACCTACTGGAAGAGAAAACCAAAACACTCGTGTCTGTCGCTCTCATCTAGGTGCATTTTACCTCCAATGAAACATACCTTCATAATACCACATTTTTACGCAGATTCCACAAGAGACGATACCAGAGCACTCAAGCAAGCCTCCAGAAAGTTGGAAGTATTTAGACTTGCCTGGTGCAGTACCGAAAAGCAATTATCTGCTCGATCTCCGGATTGAGTTGAACAAAAACAATCCAAAATATCTCTTTGATAAAGTTGCAAAGTTAACGACAAAGCAATGCTGAACAAGCTAAGTGGGTCTTCACCTCAGCATTAATTAATACATGAAATTGTTTGATGAAAAGATCATCACTATTAGAAAACAGAAAACTTGTTAAACGGGTATAGTCCTCAATATCTCAGCTGTCCTGAGAATGCACAGACCTTCCCTAACCTGGTGTTAATAAGGACATTTGAAGTTTTGATCCTGTATCGCTTGACACGTTCACTAACTTAGTATTGAGTTCTAATCCCACCAATTGTCAACTAGAGGCGATTACAAAAACAATTTAAAGGAAAAGATAGCCATTTCTTATCCATGGGCCTTTCTTCTAGTTATCTAGACAAATCCTTGACTGTGGAGACATTCTTTTGGGGAATTAATACAGTTTTGACAGTTTCCAATTTTTTTTTTAAAGGAAACTACAATGAAAATGAACCGGCTACAATGAAAGTGAACAGGGCAATGGATGTAACGTGCACTATTATAAGACACATTCGGTTTTCCAAAACGGCAAAGCCAGGGTATATTAAAACAGGTCTCTGTATGTTCTCCGGAAACAATTAGTGGAAAGATGGAACGATCTGCTGATTAAGGTTACAGATGCAGACTGAGTGTAAACATTCAAGTGTCCACTAAAGACTTGTCTCTTCAGCCTGGTCTATGATTAAGTGTAGTCCGGCCCAGGGGTGTGAAGGTGAACAGAAAGGCTTGATACTGTCCACCCTTGCTGTCTTACCAGGCGGGCTCTCATCTCCACTGGGATTCCCTCTCTCCAATGCCATTCGGGGGCGGAGTCACTGGCTTACTGCTGTATCTCCATTGCTGTCCTCTTGCAGTGGAAGTGAATTCTGTGGGCGATACTCTTTCAGGGTGGTTGCAGTTGGTTGGTGTCCCTTTGGTTGATGCTTGGGGCAATGTACGTGGATTGACTTCCTGCCTGTTGAACCCTGTCCGGGTTTTACTTGGATAAGGCCTCAGTGTCACCAGACCCCCTGTCTCAGCACCAAGTTTTCACGCTGCTATATTATTGAGATGTAGGGTAGGGTCATTTCTCCTTCTCCTTTGTAAATCCTTGTTAATCTAAGCAATGTGCTCTCTAAATTTCCTTGTCCCCTGCTCCATTTAAACGACAGTAAGGAGGACATGAGGTTTTGGACCACACCTCAGGAGTATCAGGCTTGAAAGACAAGTAGCTGTCCCTGTCCAAAGTCCTTCTGGTTGTGCTGCAGATCAAGATGATACCTGACGATTCCAGCTGCCGCTCCACTGACCTTTCCTCTCCCCTGGGTTGTCCTTATCCTTGTCTCCACTCCACTGACCATTCTACCCCTGGGTTGTCCTTATCCTTGTCCATCTAGCCATGTTTCTGAACTGGATTATGTTTTATAGACTCTGGATACAGGCCAGATGCATTTATTAATTACTACAATTTGTAATCTTAAAATATTCACCCAGCACGGCCAGAAGAGGACTGGTCACCCATCTCAGTCAGGTTCCTCTCTAGGTTTCTTTCTTTTAGGGTGTTTTTCCTAGCCACTGTGCATCAACTCTTTTATTGTTTGCTCCTTGGGGTTTCAGTTTCAGAGTTTTTTGTAAAAGCACTTTGCGACAACTGCTGATTTAAAAAAGGCTTTATGAAAAAATTTGATTGATTGATTTGGAGATAATGCCAAAATGTTTGTATTCACAGCATACAACTCACAAATGTGAGCCATGATTTGTAAAAACTCGGCATCCTGTACAATCCACATGTCCGTATTTACGAATCGTGGCTCTCAACAGGGGGTATACTGTGAATACAAACAGTTTGGCAGTTTTCTCTCTCTATAGATTGATGCCTGGAAGAAACAAAATAGCAAATATCAAAAAGAATGATTTTGCTCTTTCTCAGTCATTCTGCGAAATACTACCTCACTCTCTGGTATGGCAGTCAACAATTACCAACTTCCTGTTGCAATTGCTGGTTACTTAAGCATTCTGGGATGAGAGGAGGAACACAATCTCAATTAGCAATAATGAGCGAGAATGAATCATGTAAGCAGGGCTCATTTGAAATGATTCACTGACTTAAGCTATTATACTAAGCGCTCATCGCTAACCTCACATTCATGTTCACACACAGCCAGACTGTTAACAGAGCGATGATGATGATGACGACGAGGATGTTGTTGATGATGGTGCTTACATCTAGTAAATACGCAACGCACTTAAGGACTTCCTGTCATGGGCATCTGTCATGACTGATGTCATTCAGCATGATTTTCCAACAGTGTGTTTCCTCTCCATGATGGACATAATGAGTCAACCGTCAGTCCCTTAAAATAAAAACTATTCACCTACAGAGCGACATCTTAAGTTGGTCAAAGAGAGAACCAACTAACGTCGAAACGTCCCTCTTCATCCATCTTCAGCTAACTGCATGGTGAGAATTTATTTCAGCAAGTAGCTTCAGAGGATAAATATGTGAATTAATAACATTCTCTGCAGAAATAAAACATCCAATTTTGAGAGTGAGACACCCTGTGATCAGGCATCAATATCAGCACACCGGGAGTCCCATGGAGCTGTTAAGCACTGCCTCTGGTAAGTGAAACCATGGAATGTCATACAATAAACTGTAGCCTACAATATTTTAACAGACGTCAATACATGCATTAGCCTGTTTCACCTCCTGCAAACAGGCCCTACCAGCGTTCTCCCTCTCTCACTCTCTCCCTCTCTCATTCAGTCTACATTCCATCTTGGATTTGAGAAATGGCTGAAATGTGGGCCATTTCTGCATCCAGTAAAGCCGGGTATTACAGGTGGCAGGTTATGTGAAACTATCTGCTGGCCTGCCTGCAACTCTCGCCTCAGGACCCATTATCAACACTCCCCACACTCCCAGAAAGCTCTGTAATTTCAAAATAAATAAATCATTACAGACTTTACCAGGGGGATTAATCAAGTTGGTAGTGGCTTCTTTCCAAGTGTTCGGTCACTCCTACTACATTCACATCAGCCATCATCAAGTATTGGCTTGAGATTGGAAGACCAGACGGGATTAAAAGTGGAAAAGTTAAAACCTCAATTTCAGATTGACTGCATCCCTTTCTTCTCTTGCTCTTGCTCTCTCTGTCACTGTCTATATCACTTTCTCAATTTCTGTCAGTCTTTAACTATCTCTATTTCTCTCTTTTTGTCTCTATGTGTATCAATTTCTCTCTCAATCTGAGTCTCTATATCTCAATCTGTGTGTCCCTATTTCTCTCTGTGTCTATTTCTCTTTACTCACACTCTCTGTAACTTCCTCATCTCGTAGCTAAATCAATGCAGTGCTTTAAAGGGGCAAACATACCATGTGTGTGTACAGTATATTCATATGTGAAGTTTATCTATAATGAAAATCAGGCTTAGTGGATCCAGCTTTGGATATGTGATGATAGCCGTTTTTAAGAGGCTCTGGTAATTGAGTTACATAGTGGAGAGTTCGGCAGTAGGCGGACTAGGGGGGGAGGGAAAGGGAGAGGAGGGGTGGAGTAGGTAAGTGCTATGCTGGATCGAACAAGAGTAAAAGAGCCCTTCTCATCGCTCACCAAACAGCCACCATGGGAAAATCAAATGGATTGTTTTCCTCAACTAAAATCAGATGCTTTTTTGATGTGACATGGATTTATTACTTTGGCTACTCAGGAGGAATGGAACAAAATCCCAATGTTGTTTGTTTGTTAGTGAAGGACCAAGCAGGCCATCTTTCATTTTAAATCTCATTGCTTGGAAAAAAAGATTTATAGAATAATAATAGCACTTTACATTTAGTTCTATATGTGTAGTATTTATAAAGTATTTACTGTCCAATTATTCTAACAACAACATAATATAACAAAAGGATTGTGAATACTTTTACACAGAAGCAGCCGTGCATCAGAAGCTAAAGCAGAAAGCATTTTGTTTCACGGAGTATAACAGTAAATCCTGTTGTTCATCATTAATCACATAGCTGTCCCAAACTACAACAACAGCAGCAGCAGTAGCCCAAGTGGGCGGTATGGCTTAAGATGAAGAATGCCGTTTCAGGGCCTCTGTGAATCACTCAGAGACTGAATCCCAAACAGACCACATTCCATTTAATGTACTACATTTGACCAGGGCCCGGAGGGCTCCGATAAAATCCATTGCACACTAGGGCCCCAATGGCTCATGTCAAATGTAGGGGACTTCGTAGGGAATAAGAAGTCATTTGGGACTCCAATCCTGAAATGCAGATCAACATACATCAAGGTCATGTCTCTGAAGAGTAGTGTCACGACACAACACTCATTCTATGATTCCCTCCTAGGACAAAACCCACATCAAGTTCATTCAAGCAGCTTGGAATTAATTCTGTCTGCTTACAGTCCATATCGTTTTTGAATTGCCTACTCAGCCAAGCTCATCCCCCAAACTTGAATCGAGAACTCCTAATTAAATTGAACAAGTACTAATTCTATTTATTTATTTTTTCTCCCTGTCTCTATTCCCAAGAAATTGGCGTAGCTTATATGATTGTGTTTTTAATCACAAGACATAGGCTATCACAAGCTACCACGACAAACCACCATAAATGATTACCCTTAGTTTGTTAGTCCTTGGGCATCCTGCACAATGACATTAATAAACAGGCAAAACAAACTGCAACCCAAATCAAAGTGGCATGTGTCAGAAGAATGAACCGACTGATGCTGGCAGCAGCCTTTTCTCTCTCGTTTCTCTTCTCCCAGAGTCAGACTAGACTAAGAGCTTTGATTTCAGCTTCCCGTTTACATCCATTAGGCGGTCGGACTCGTAAATGAAGGCAGAAATCAGAGGCGCTGAATGAAACAGTTTACATTAGCCCCAGTCTGTGGTGAATAGCATGTTTATTATAGACCAAGGTTGGCGTAAACTGTGAAAATGGAATGTGCTGCCGTTACAGGGGACATTTTGTTTGTTGAAAGGGGCTGTGCTGGAAAAAACCCCATCGAGTTCAGACTGCATCTCAGACACATTGTCTGAGTGTGTCTGGGCCTGGTGAAGCAGAGCTGGCAGCACAGTTCAGGCATGCCAGGCCAGGCTACAGACAGGCTACAAGTTATGGTCTGGTAGTCTGGCTGACACCGGGTCTTATCACGTGGGTCACGTCCACCGGGCCAACGGGCCGTTTACAGCCCAGACAGACAGACACAGCGAGGTTCAGCCCTATGAGCCTCCCGGCTGGCCGAGAATGACTGACTGACCAGGCAGGCGAGTTATCCCTTTTAGTCCACTTCTTTAACATCCTCCTCCAGGTTGCAAAAAGCACCTGTTCATTGCGCACAAAATCTTGTATATATTCTCAGTTTTTACACACAGTTTTAGGAACAGGCACTGGTAGGTAATCCAGTAAAGAACCGGGCAAAACAGTACAAAAGGAGCAAGTTAGGGCAGACTGTCCAAAACAAATAAACTGGTCGGTATATGGAAAAACACAGGCAAAAGCACAGAAGGACAAGGCAAACTCAAATACACCAAAAACATCTAAGGTCAGACAAGTAGAATGTGAGCTCAGTGTCAGAATGGGCATAGTACGTTGTATGCTACAAACACTACCTCACACAGATAGGAGTATCAACCGTAGCTACATACTGAAGGGGTAATGAGACACAGGTGCTTAGAATGCCGGTGATTGCTAACAGGGTGGAATGGTGCATTTGTGTGGGCTGGGAACTTGGCAGATGGAGGCATTGGTAACCTGTTGAGGTTTGGCGTCACACTCCACCCTAAGACAGAAGTGTGTTGCTTCCTTAAAGTGATTGTTGGCCTCTCTGTGGAAACTCTCCATGAGTCTCCTTTAAGTGGCGAGTTAAGAACATCCTTTTACTGCCAGTGCCTGTGTAGTATGATTTAGAATCCAGTTTCTGGATAAACTTCTGGGTTATCAAATCACTTTATACTTTATCATGTTGTAACTTATCAAAGACTATGCATTTGTATTACTTCATCTCTAACTTTTATGGAATGCGATTTGGTCTTCATTTTCATTAGGTTTCATAGCCTGACCAACAGTGGGGTTGACAGAAACTTTGATACAATTTCAATCCTCTGTGTAAACTGGGAGGTTCCACAGCACTGGCATTGAATATTGTAACATTTGGCATTATTTATTTGTCTCGAACCCACATCCTTTGGCTCCCCAGATGGGCGCACCATCAACTACTCCAAATAGGGACATCCCATGTGGAGAAGCGAGTAGTGGCCTTACCAAGGTTGCAACAATATTTATGCAAACAACATATTTCTGTATTTTTCTTACAAATATTTCCCCAAATAAAACCAATATCTCATAAATGTATTCAGAATTAGTTTTTTTTTTTTTTTAAACGTCAAACAAAACAAAATGTCATTGAAATCTACCATTTGAAATTCAGTCAAATTATTGAAATGGCCAGTGGTTCAAATATTTTAGCAAATCACTGTTGATATATTTTTCTTTTTGTTTCTGAGTCAGAGTACAAACACTCATCCATGACTTGTTTTTTGCTGCGGTATAAATGAAGTGACACTTATGTCAAACTACCAATCACAACCAAGTACTCAACCGCTGACACCATAGCACATACAGCAACTCTTTTTTTAAAATTGTTTCAGACATTTTATTGTGGGACAATTTCTACCCACACTGCAGAATTACTTGGACTGGAGTCATCTGAGAACAGAGTATACCGCTATTACCATATCTGGCCCAGCGTTTATGGCTGCGGCATTGTATTTCATGCTACATCATTGCAAATTTATCACAGTCTTTCAAGAAGACGATTTTGACCGTATAACCCATGGTTAATTACGGACGTCTTAAAATACAATTAGCCAAGGTTGTTCACAACCACTGAGGTTAAGGAAAATAATGCATTTAGAAACGTATAATAAATCCCACTTTCTACGCACATGACTCTTATGAATGTCATTCAGGAGTAGAATAAAAAAATAGATGGTATTGATAAATGAGGCCCCTGGGTTCGAACCCCAGGCGGTCCCAACCCTCCTGAAACCGTCCTAGTAACACAGTCACCACGCTCTCAGTAGCCTCACACTCCTATCTCACACACAGAAAAATGTGTGCATCATTCATGATTATTCTAATGCCTCCCCTTTGATCTGAACATAAAGGCAGAGGCTTTCCAGGAACATTAATCCATTTTTGAATCCACAGTTGAAGGAAGACAAAATTGGCATGATAAATAGGACAAATCAAATGGGCTCTTTCTTCTGTTACTATGCTTACATTAGCGGCAGGATCTCAAACGGAGGGATTTACACCAGATTAATGATTAACTGAAAGAAGGTTAAAATAGAGAGAACAACTTTCAAGGGGATCTAGTTTCTGCAGTTCTATAGGGTTGGAAGTTCATCCAAAGATGTGTAAATTAGTAGAAATGTCTACATCAGAAACCTCGGTGAAGTTGACTGTACAACAAACTACAAAACTCTGAAGTAGTCTTTACACCGTCTACAACCCCATTTAAAAAAAGATGGGATGTCTTTTAAAATGTAAATAAAAACAATGCAATGATGTGCAAATCATTTAATCCCTATATTCAATAGAAAATAGTGCAAAGACATATCAAATGTTGAAACTGAGAAATGTTACTGCTTCGTGAATAAAATATGCCTACTTTAAATTTGATGCCAGCAACACATTTCAGAAAAAGGTGGGACAGGGGCAACAAATTACTTGAAAAGTTGTGTAGTATAAAAAATGTGGAACGTCTAATAACTAATTAGGTAAATTGGCAACAGGTAAGTAACATGATTGGGTATAAAATGAACAGTCCAAACAGGATTCTTTCAGAAGTAAAGATGGGGAGGGGTTCACCACTCTGTTAAAGACTGCAGGCAAATAGTGCAACAATTTAAAAGGTTAGTTCATCCGAAAGTCCATTTGCCAAACAATATTCCTGAATACACAGTAATTTTTTCAAACAGACCATTATTCAGCTCTGTTCCAGAATGTGATTAGCGTTATTAACATCATACGAACCGTTTCCATTTAGGTATTTTTATCGCTATCACAAATCTGTCGCAGTACCATAGATTTTTTTAAACGGTGCACTGACGAAACCACCGGCGGAATTGGTTGCATTCAAACTAGTGAACTATTTCCTATTGACACCATACACAGCTTCTGTTCTGCGGCAGTGATGTCATCGAGGTGAGTGTGAACTTAAACCTCAAAAAGCTATGTGAAGATGGGTTGCAATATACCAGGATGACATATGGCCTCCAGATCCCAAGATCCTCCAGATCCCAATCCTAACGAACGCAGCATTCCTCAGTTCCCAATCACTGAAATACTAAGCTCGTTCAAGAGTTCGAGCTTTCATTCGCTCTTACGAACACTGATTCTAGCATGCCTTCCATGTTTACAATTTAGCTTATCCTAGTCTGTATTATTGCTATATATTTTGCGAGAATCGTTCTTTAATATGTCTTAATTCTTACTACGTAGATGTGTGCAATGTCACCACAATAAAGTTTGGAAGGAACATTTTACAGAGCCTCGTGACCCATGTTCACTTCAAAGAGGACTAAAGGCAAATGCAATTCCATCATGTTACCCAGTTCAACCCGTGGAAACCAGACAGATTAAAAGCAATACTTCCGATTGCTCTGTTATAATACACAAAGTACACATTGCCTCCGGATATTCTGGGGAAGGCTTGGGGATTAACGGGTTCACCATCACCCCCTTTTAGCTGCTGGCAAATTTCTATTCAGTCAAGTCATCATCTGTCTATTAGAACAGATTAGAACAAGTAAGGCTCTATCCCCTGAAAAAATTTCTTCCTGCTCGTATTCAGAGTCAGACATAATATATAGCCTATATATTTTCTTTTCCCACTCAAGCAAGTAAGGTTTGACTGTCCGAGGTGAATATCAAAGACAAAATAGGTGACTTGCTTTCTCGCTAGCGGATGCCATCGTTTACTGTGATGTATACAATAATTCATCCCGAAAGAATGCATGGATTGATACTATTTTGAACAAAACTGTAAACACAGGAAGTACCTGTTCATTTGAAATTGGAATCATATAGGCAAAAATCTAAATAACGTTTTTTATTGAATGGAAACTGTATATACCGCTATCGCAAAGCTGCATTGCAAGCATGTACAGTTTCCATTAATGACTTTGTATGATGCTAATAATGCTAATTACCTACTGAGACCAAGCTGAGTAGTGGATTGATGTGACAAATGACTAGATGCCTGAAGGACAAGTTTGAGGTAAGGGGACTGTCACTGAAATATGATTTTTGGATGAACTATCCCTTTAAGAATGACATTTCTCAACATAAAATTGCGAATAGTTTGGGGATCTCATCATCTACAGTACATAATGTCATTAAAAGAGTCAGACTAATCTCTGTTTGCAAGTGAGAAGGTCAAAAACCACTGCTGGATGGCTGTGATCATCGGGCTCTAAGATGGCACTGCATGAAAAACATAAGATTCTGTAGTGAACATCACTTCGTGGGCTCAGGAACACTTTAAAAAACCACTGACTGTGAATACAGTACGTCGCTGCAACCACAAATGCAAGAAAACGTTTCCTTGCAAAGAAGAAACAATTTATAAAGAAGATCCAGAAACACTGCCACCTTCTCTGGGCCCGAGCTCTTTAAGTATGGAATGAGGTGTGAAAAACGTTCCTCTGGTCTGACAAAACAAAGTTAGAAGTTATTTTTGTCAATCATGGACACCGTGTCCTCCACACTAAAGAGGAAAGGGACCATTCAGCTTGAAAAAAGTGCACAAAAACCAACCGTTATGGTATGGGGGTGCATTAGTGCACATGTGCTGCCATTCAGGTATAACAGCATGGCTGTGTAGTAAGAGTCCAGATGCTAAACAGGTCTGCCTACAACCCAGAACTGCCACCCACTGAAAACATTTGTCACATTATCAAACAAAAAATGTGACAAAGACCCTGAACTGAAATCTTATATCAAGCAAGAATGGGAAAACATCACTTTCAAAACTACTGCAATTGGTGTCAGTTCCCAAACTTATACAGAGTATTGTTAAAAGAATAAGTGATGCAACACAGAGGTAAAAATGCCCCTATCCCAACTTTTTTGAAAAGTTTTGCCAGCATCAAATTTAAAACGTGCATGTATTTTTCCAAAAACATTTAAAAAATTCAGTTTCAACATTTTATATATTGTCTTTATACTATTTTTTATTAAATAAAGGGATAAATTATTTTCATATCCTTGCATTCGGTTTGTTGTTGGCTTTTACGCAGCGTCCCAACTGTTTTGGAAATTAGGTTGTATTACTTTCTGAAGTAGTCTACACAATTTCTACCTTAAAATACTGTGTCAAGTATTAGAAACAGAGAGATACCAAAGGGTTTAACACTGGAACATCTCTCTTAGCCTAAACAGTCCAAAAACATCGAAAAGGTGCTAAATGACTGGGATGAAATTTATACAAAGGTTGAACAATTGTCATAGCAAATTATTGCAGTATGGTTATACCCGAATAACATTGTAGAAGACTCTGTTACACACATTGGTTAGCTGTATTATGACTCGAAAATATGTTGAAATGCATAAGATTTTAGCTGACAAAAGGCTACATAAATCCTCAGTCTTCTGGCTGCCTGGGGCTACTGTATGAGTAGTGCTCCAGTACTCTGTTTGCCAAACCATGATCAAGCACTTGAGGATCACAATCTCCTCTATGTTGCCTGTAGTTCGAGGGGAACTGTTCATAAGAGAATAGACAACTGAGGAGGACGACAAAGGCAGCCATTTGATCTCTGTATGTGCGTCAAATAAAATTTTATTTATCACATGCGCCGAATGTCAAGTGTGACCCTTACTGTGACCTGACTTACAGGCCCTATCCCAACAATGCAAACATCTTAAAGGATGATGAGAATAACATCATTAATATAAAATAATGAACACAATATGCTGAATCAAATCTAATAAGAAGGCTATGCACATACACCCACATAATGGCAACCGAACAAAAAACGACGAGGTCCATAACAGGAAACACGGTCAGCTCATGGCTTTGGGTTGAAGCTGCACAGGAACTGTTGGTTCCAGACTTAAGGACGATAACATCATGCTTGTCTGCTCACCATTGGGGTGTTTGTATGTGTGTATGTATCCTGACAAAAAATTATACATAAAACATGGCAAAAATAATTTTCAATGAAAGTCAAGGAAGTCATTTTGAGTCTGGAAAATGAGGCTGGCCAATCTAGACCTATTTGCTATAGTATAACATTGATATGCCTGGTAAAACATCACCTGAGAAGACCAACTGTGTCTGGTGGGCTCAATGGGTTTGTACTGTTTACTTCAGGTAGTTATTGCATTCAATGAATATGCAATCAGAAAATAACCACAAACGTTGACTTTGGACATCAAATTAATCTGCCCCAAACTTTGTAGCTCTAAAATAGTGGGACTATGTAAAAAACGTGTTGTCTATGTAAGAGAATTTATACTTAAATCTATACTTGAAAATGTTTTATGACCTTAATCAAAAGGAGAACGGATGCTTCCATGCCCCCAACACTCAGAAGACACTGTACATGCTACATCACACATCTGTCTAAAACAACATCTTCTAAAGCCATAGATCATCACAAGGGCCTCACCCCAGTTATTAGAATGTCAAATGATAGAGAAAGCTATGGGAGAGAGAGAGAAAACCGATAACCTCCATTTAAAGGGAAGCGCAACAGTAAAAAGAACATCTAATTACTGCCATGAGCTTATGCAAGGGACCGACTGTGAATTTTAAAATGCAGCCTGTGAGCCGATTTAAATTCAAGTCTCAGCTAAAAGGCTGCAAGATATGTGGACGAAGGATGGATGAAGGAGCAGCACAGTCAAAGAACGGGTGAGAAGAAATGAAGACAGGAGGGAGGGGTGAACACTGTGAGGTAGAGACAGAGGAGGAACCTGAGGAGAAAAATAGAGCATTGGCCATAGATGTTCTAACATCACACTAAGCACACATGCTTGGGATAAGAAGAACACCAGAACCCATTCGCCTTCATAGAATCTGCATGCGTGGGATAAGAAGAACACCAGAACCCATTCGCCTTCATAGAATCCGCATGCGTGGGATAAGAAGAACACCAGAACCCATTCGCCTTCATATAATCCGCATGCACTGGATAAGAACACCAGAACCCATTTGCCTTCAAAGAATCCACATGCGTGGGGTCCTTTTTGGCCTTGATATAGCAGCAAGTATTTCAATCAAAGCCACTCTGAAATGTCACTCAAAACATGGAACAAATTGCGCCGATGGTGCCTGAAACATGCGGTCCCATGTTCCGCCTGGTACACAGAGCCGTCACACTGAGCTCCACACAGTCAAGTGACAGGAGGGAAGGGCACAAGCACTCAGCTCCCACTGGAATTGTCTGGTTACGCTGTCGATTCAATCAATATGACTACAAAGCCAAGCTCATGTCTCCAACTGCACAGCCACAGAGGGGTAACAAGAAGGACGGGTGGCGTGATGGGAGAGAAGATAACATGGCTTTCAGTGTGGCCAACAGAGCTAGGAAGAACGTAGCGCAGTTAAGGTATAAAAGCCGTTAGTGTGGAGGAACGGGGCCAGGCACAGATACCCAAATGGAAACAACGGCTGAGTTTGATATCATCATCTCAAAATGTATTTTATTTAGTAAGCAATTTCAGAACGGTGCATTTCATTTAACTGCCTAAAAATTTGTGTGTGGCAACCGCAAAAGGTCATTATCATATCCTGCCAAATGATGATGTACACCCAGCCAGATAATGTACACCCAGCCAGGTAATGTACACCCAGCCAGATAATGATGTACATTTCACAATGACAACTTTGCATATTGCAAGTCACAGCGCAAAGTGGCCAAACTAGAAGGCGCTTTCTGGCACGCCAACATGTAAACAACAGGAAAGCCTCAAACAAAACTATTAATCATATCAACATTTACACAGATCTGGATCATTATTGTTACTGGCATATGTTCCAAGCTCACAACAAGACATCATGTCTGGATTTGAAGAGCTGTTATTTCTTTGACCCATCTTTGTGAGGTCCTCAAATTCTTTACTGGCATGATTTTACCTTCTGTGGGAGTGAGAAGGCTGCTGGTTTAATCAGGTCCATTTCTGTGAGAATGAAGTGGTCATCTGCTTATTCCAAATTCTGCAACCTAATCAGGGGCTTGTCCACTTGGAAGAGTACACCACACACAAGCTAGGAAGCAGAAACTCTGCATGTTGCCACCAGATTTTGCGTGTGAAGTGAGGTTGGGGATGAGTCGTGTGTGTGTGTGTGTGTGTGTGTGTGTGTGTGTGTGTGTGATGATGTGGAGGAGGAAAAGGCTCTGGCCTGGCTATTTGTCCAAATGGCACCGATGACTCAGACTTGAGTCATTACCAGTTATCACTCTGGAAATCTATTGATATCCCCCATAGACCGGGTCTGCACTCGTCCCCTGAAAACCATTGTCAGGATTAAGCAAAACTGAGCCTGTATTTAGACCACCTACAATGGATCGCCCACATAGAGGCAGCATGAGTCACTTCTCACACTGATGTCTACGAGGGTTATGGGGAGTGCCAGCTTCCAGTGAGCCGCTGAAGGACATCTTCTAATAGCAAGCTAATTAACTGAAATCAGGCCAGGACTAAACGTTCTGTTGTCTGACTGACAGTGTGCTGTACATGGTTTTCATCAACCTATGCTGTCACACAGTTGTGTTACCAACCTGCCGCTTGCACCTAATCTTTGGTCATACCTACGTGATACACATCCTCACATCGTGTGCGTTTTATCCACTCAGAACAAATTGTGTCTTTCAAAACCCTTCCTCTCACCAAAAGTTAAACAAAACAGGAGGAGTGTAGAACAATAAATAAATAAATAAATAAATAAATAAATAAATAAATAAATAATCTAAGCTTTAAGTTACTTTTCCTGTCAGCGATCGAAAACAAACTGAAATATAGCCGGGGGACCTGCTAGAGCCCACACTGAGTAAGAAGAAGAACCAGGGAGGGGAGTCCGAGCCCTGTACATTGGCTACAGGGTATGATCCATCCCGAGGCTAGCCAGCATGAGAAGGTCAGACACCGGGCTGCGCCGCGGAAATGTCATCCCGTCTGGGAGATCAGAGACAGGTTAACAGTGGGACAGACTCGCAGTGGAGGTGAAGTTCCCACTGCTACAGTGGCCAGTGCTTTCCTCAGTCTGCCCCCTCGTCTCCAGCCGTGGCCGATATCAAATCATGACTTTCTCTTTCTCCACCCAACAGCACAATCTGCCAACGGCAGCTGTGAACGCTGCAATTTCAGACAGATCAGCTGTTGGTGGTGAGACATTACATGGGAAAATGGACATGGCCATATCGCACTGTAAAGACACCAACAGCATACAAGGTCTGGGGCATCACTCCGCCAACATGCAAAGGAAACGATCAACACGTCGGTGCTGAAAAGGAGAGTCCACCAGTGTTCCCATGGCAATTAGTGCCTAGGTGTTAAGGGACAAAATGGAGAAAAATGACAACCAGTCAGGTGGACAGGACCTTTGCCCAAGCATTTGTTTAGCAGAGTGCTTGTCACCTTGTGTTTCCACACCTACATAGTGACAAAAACCACAACACGAATCGCACGTATGCAGCGAATGATGAACTTACAGCAGCGAATGATGAACTTACAGCAGCGAATGATGAACTTACAGCAGCGAATGATGAATTTACAGCAGCGAATGATGAATTTACAGCAGCGAATGATGAACTTACAGCAGCGAATGATGAACTTACAGCAGCGAATGATGAATTTACAGCAGCGAATGATGAATTTACAGCAGCGAATGATGAATTTACAGCAGCGAATGATGAATTTACAGCAGCGAATGATGAACTTACAGCAGCGAATGATGAATTTACAGCAGCGAATGATGAATTTACAGCAGCGAATGATGAATTTACAGCAGCGAATGATGAATTTACAGCAGCGAATGATGAATTTACAGCAGCGAATGATGAACTTACAGGTCAATCTCACTGGACAATCCTCCTGATGGCATACGTCCAACACAACTTGTGCAAAGCTACAACGTCAGCTATGAAACTTCAGGCCAGGGAGCCCATATGTGACAAATAGAAACCTAACTCTAGAGAACAGCCACATTTCGTTCACCCCTCGGTGGTACAAACACTTTACTTCCAGTAATCTTTGTATGCAGACACTCACTTTTAATTAAAGACACACCAGTTTCTTTGGCTTTGAGCTGCTGGAGGGAAGCATAGCTTTGAGGAAATACCGCTGGGAAGGAAACAGTAAAAGATCGCTCAAAGACTTGCACTGATCTATTCATAGGGCCAGGGCCTTTATCTTTAGTTAAATGTAGTAACATCTAAAGCAGTGTATTGAGCAGTAAAACAGCCCCACTACTTTAAGACCACCACAGCCCATCTAGACAACAGAAGCTTACCACTGTCCATCTATCCAGCTGGGAAATAGGTTGGGTGGAAGTCAACTGATCTGTTAGTTCAGTCTGGTTGAACTGCCCGGCTCACATGGTGTGCTGTCATCATGGCCAGGAATTCATCAATCTTATTTGCAAGGCATCAGGGTTTTAATATCAGATTTTTCAGTAACTTTACCCTGATGAGGATTGGTTGTAAGCTGGTGAGGTTGAATCTTGGGCCGGCTACAGGTTGCATGCAACACCACTGCATTCTACAGTACACTGAGCATCATGGGGGATTTTAACCACACAAGCCTTCAACCACTAAAAGCAACTGGTGAAATGTCCAACATGATTGGTCACACCACAATGTCACTATCCAGACACTATTATCCAAACTACTTTCAATCATGTGTGCATTAATGTGAACGCCCATAAAACCGCTTAACAACAACAAATGTGCCTTTAAGCCACTTAGGTAGAATCACAGTAATTATTCCCCCTATTTATCACAGTCCATTTATTATTATTGCTTTTCAAATTAGAGTAAAAATTATTTTCATATTTCCAGGAAGAGAAACATAAAATTCCAGTGAGAAAACAGTAGATCAGAAAAGATTGAATTTTCTCAATGAACTTGCACCTAATGAATTAAATTGCCTTTTGAATTAGCTGTTGGTGAGTAGCTGGATACCACATTTTCACCCAGTAATACATTTTTTCAAAATGAGAATTTGCATTTAGGATGACTATGCATACTTTATAAATAATTAGGAATTATACCATACAAGCATTAAATAACTTAACTAAATTAATTTAAATACAATATTATTTTCCTAGACACAATTTTCCCGAACACTCACTTTGTAATAGATCATCTAACTCACTTCTTCCATCCCCTTTCATTGTGCCCAACTATCCAACTTGAGTGGTGCCCCTAATCTCTTAAAACAAGGCATAACACGCACCATTGGACAAATCCATCAGACCGGACTCTTATTAATCCTATCAAACACCAAAGTGATTGGACGGCTTGAGAAAGGACAGCTCTATTTTCCTCTTCGGTCACCGTGAGGCAACCATTCATCCTGGGGATTTAATGATTGAGCCACTGTGCTTTAAGAGTTGACGTTGCTCAAATGACAAGACAGACTCTGGTCCAGTTGGATTATTAGGTTTCCTTAGATGTCCGCAACATCCTCCTCCCTAATTGGTCAAACCGGTCGTAGCACATTCAAGTGGCATTGAACCGGGGGTCAACAAAATAAGAGAGTTTAGTGTCACAAACAAAAGGGTTGTTCGTCTCTGAGTTTAGAGTTACTTGTTGTTAAGGGAAACACAGGCAGACCTGTCCACAGAGTATAACAACGTTTCTGGTGGAATGTGAATGCACAGACTCTGATGTGCGTACATGAAATGTAAGTGTGAAGCGGGTTCGTATGTGCTTGTATTACAGAATGTGTGGGGGTGAGAAAGAGGTGGGGCCATTCCCTCCCCAGCATGCACTCTGTCTTCATTAGTCCCAACTCTGTTTTTAAACGCCTAGCACCTTAGCAGCCTTTCAACCTAAGCCACAGCACCTCAGAGGACAGTCACAGGAAATCAAACTGAAATTTGATTTCATTATATCCCTGTACTGTGATGAAAGAGCAGTAATAAAAAAACAGCAAAGGCTTTGCCCCCCCCACACACCCCCAAGGAACCTATAAGCATAGGCATGGCACAATTACCACATAACCGACTGTTACGGATGAAAACAAAATAAAGCCCATAACGGTTAGCTGCTGCAGAGGACAAACAAAACAACTGTGCTGCTGATGCTCTTGCAGCTGGCTGTTGTTGTTGGCCAATCACCAGACATCACAACAGGCCCTTGCAGTCATATAGAGCCATAGAGCCTCCATGTGGCAAGGCAAGTTAGGAGATAGTCACCAGGGAGACGATACAGACCTCTTGAATGGTCTTCACAATTTTGCGTTACATTTCATTTTTTCTCCAATCGTAAACTGACCCACATTTTCAAAGTAAAAGAAATAACACAAAAATATTCCAGATTACTGAGACATACAAAATGTCTCACAACTAGGTGGACAACTTTGAAAGCCATCAGAGCTGACATATTCATTTATTTTTTTTACAAATTTGAACAGGAAGATAAATCGATTTTTTTTTGTCAAAACTTCTCATTTAAAATGCTAGGTGGGGACTGGTCAATTCAGGAAAACTTAACACCTCTTGGAAAGCCATTCTGGTGTCTTTGGCATAATTCTTTTAATTGTCCAGCAGAAAAATGTCATTGTATCTCAGGATTGTTTTTTGTAAAAGAAAAGGCAAACACCTCTGTCCCTTCTGTTGACATAAACATGATTCTAACACAATACCTAAAAACACATCGTACAGATTTCACAATACTGGCCTGTAGGTCAAAGAGACCCAAATAATCTGTTCGGTTTCCAAGAAGGCCGCTCTGTAAGTCTACTGGACGACACAGTAATGACATTAGCTTTTTGATCTAAATAGACAAAGACAGCTTCCAATAGAATAACACACAACACATTGTTAAGTGTTTTTTGGTGCAATGCAATATCAGTGGGAAAAAAATGTGCTGTCAAAAAATCCATACAACTATGATATAGCCACTAATTACCCCAGATCCTACATTATTCACCCTGTTTGGTAACTAACAAAGAAATGCAGCGTCTTGGCGGCAAACTGTAGTGGTAAGCATAGCCTCACTATATTAAGACCATTAAGCAGATTAACGTTAACCAAAGCCAGTGTAACAGATTCTAGAGAGGGGGAAATGGAATCTCTTGGATCGGGTTTTGGGGCAGATTTAAGCTATCATGAATATTTCATTTTTGTCTGTTTAAATTACTTGGTATTTTGCAGTGGCTGATGTAAGTCATTACAACAATCCCCATACCATACTAAAATGTGCTAGAGACTAATTAGGGTTCTTATCCCAGCAAGAGCACTTACTGTTATTCCCCATAGGCTACATTCATTATTTCACCTCTTACCAATTTTGCAAGAGTAATTATGCTATTTGAAATTTGATATGCCAACTTGTCTTTTAAACAAATAAAAAATCTAAACCATTTTTAATGAAGGCTTTGCATTTGTAGGACTTGTGGACAGAGTTGGATACAGTCCATGAATAAATACTTCAGTGAAATGCCCCTTGCCTTGCTGCTTTGACATTTTAGTATACAAGCAGCTAGCCAGAAATAGGAGGCATGCAGTGCCTTTGGAAAGTATTCAAATCCCTTCACTTTCTTCTAATTTTTTGTTGTAGACCTAATTAAAATTGATGAAGTACATTTTTTGCCATCAATCTACACACCACCCCATAAAGACGAAGCATAAACACTTTTTGGACAATAGTGCCAGTTTACTGAGGTATTCAGACCCTATGCCATGACACTCCAAATGAATCTCAAATACATCGTGTCCCATGATCATCCATGACATGCCACTATACCTTAATTGGAGTCCATTGAAGGCAACTTCAATTGACTGGAAATTGTTCAGAAAATACAAACACCTGTCCATACAGACGGGTGACAAATTAAAAGAAAAACCCAATTGAAGTGTCTCCGTTATGTTCTGGTCCACCATAAGCAGCCATAACAATTTCAACGCAACTTGGCAGAGTCTGGAGCTCTCCTGGAGGGAAGGAACACCATCTTACATGTTGATCCGGAACCTACCATAGGTGTTACTTTTGGGTTGAGATCTGGTGACTGCCAAAGCCATAGTTTGATTGACAATTTTCTTACACATCAAATCATTCAGTGGGCCATTGTGCCTTGTGTATGGGCCATCGTCATCCTGGAACAGACACTATAATTAACCCTCTTTCAAAGTCAGCTGTATCTTACTAGTATCATGCAGTACATCTAGAAGGAAACATCTGAAGTTGTTACGTTTCTCCATTCATTTCTTCAAATTTTTCCTTAAAGCTGTAGCCCGTCTGTAAGCTCTCATACCTCATAAAGCATGTCAGAGCAAAAAACACATCAAAGTCCAAGAAACTCTCCGTAGATCTCTAAGATAGATTTGTATCAAGGCACAGATCCTCATAAAAAGCTTTATAAGTGTCCTAAAGCATTGCAAATTCCCAGGAGCACAATGGGCTTAATCGCTGTGTTCTAGAAGACGTTTGGAACCATCTAGACCATTGCTAGAGCTGAGCATCAAGGCAAATTAAATCACAGGAAAGAAAGATCTTGATCAGGGAGGTGAACAAGGACCCACTGGCCACTCTAACAGTGCCCAAGTTTCCCTGCAGAGATTGGAGAACTAGCCAGCAGAACAACCATCTCTGCAGCACTTCATTAATCAGGCCTTCATGGTAGATTGGCTAGACGCAAACCATTCCTGAGTAAAATGCCTATGATGTGTCTCAGTGTTAGTCACTAGGTCAGGATTCAGGAAAGGTTGAACGGACCAAAATACAGAAAGGTCTTTGGAGAATAATCCAGAGTGCACAAGACCTCAGACTGGGGTGAGCATTAATCTTTCCACACAACAATGACCTGTACTCAGCAAAAGGCAACCCAGTAGAGGCTTTGGGATAAGTTTGTGAGTGTCCTCGAGTGGCCCAGCTAAAGCCCAGACTTCATTTAACATCTGTGGGAAAGAACTGACGATAGCAGTTCACAGCACACCCCAGCGCTTCAGAAAGTACTGAAAACAGGGTCTGAATACTTACTGTATGTACTGTAGATGAAGTATTTCAGATTCTCTTTATCAATATTTTGGCATATTTAAAAATGTGTGTATGTTGATGGCACAAAATGTAATTAATTATAAATGAAGTCGATAACATAAAATGTGGAAAAAGTGAATGTGTGATCAATTGCAGAAATAAAATGTCACTTGACAATGTTCAAAACCCCAGTATTTCAGAAACATGAATTGGGGGAAGTAGCCAACCATTTTGGAAAGCTGCTTCCAAGCAGGACACTTTACAGTAGGAAAGTTAAACCGAATTAATACATATTTACATGTTGGTACAAAGAGAGTCCACAATCCATCCAATGGTTTGAGCCAATGGTTTGAAATTCTCATAAGATGTTGATGTTAACATTTCCAAATCAACAACCAATGTAACTTAATGTATATTAGTTGGCATGCTCTATATGTAAGCCAGCCCTCTTCCCCCTCGACCTTTAAAACGATGACAGCCTTGTCAAACATATGCTGGCACACTAGACACTACGGCATTACAAAAACATGTTAAGCAAAAAAAGTAATGTTGGATCACAGAGAACCGTTAGGCACGTCAAGCTCTAAAATCACCCTGGATCAAACAGCAAGCTGTTGTCTCAGTGCTGCTGAGTAGGTCTGTGTGCTTCTTCAGCAGACAGCGCAGATTAATGGGGGTGGAATTCAACGTCGATGAATGGAGTCGTATTTTTTTATAACCAACGTTACTGTACAAACCCTGGTTGGTGATTCTTTGCTTAGCATTTGTAAACTGATCACACATTGGTAGAGGCGAACAACTTCCTTGGTCCGAGAGACTCCTTTCAGTAAAAGAGCACAACAAATGCATGAATGTGTTATTTTTTGTATTCTGTGATAGCATGAGAAAGGCCAGGCAGTCCGTCAGTAATTAGACACTATTGCCTCCAGGTGGTTTCAGATGCTTTTTCTGTTCATCTGTAGTATACCACGCCTTGGAGAGTGTGTTTGCATTGCATATACAATTATTTGTAATTATTATAAAGAATACACATACACAAAAATCTGGACAAAAAGAGGATTCATAAAATAACATTCTGTAGTTCAGCGATGGTGAATATGGAATAAGGAACACCCACACTTCTGTTCTGAGTGAAAAAACGTCAGTTGAGTATTTTAATTCCCTCACGTGGCTGGCGCAGGTCAGTGGAATGGAGCACACAGACTCAGACCTGAGCAGCATGGCTGAGTAATCGCCTGCTGCAGGTTCCCTTCCTGTCTGATCAATAGGAGACAGAGGATCGCACAGCCAGGCAGCGCACAGATTCCTATCTCTGCCCTTTAGCAGATTAAGCCGTTGCTGAGGTAAGACAGGTAATTGCTAGCACCGTGTAACAGAATGGCTGGCGTCTTGTTTGTCATTCAACTCATTAGGCTCATTTATATTCTAATGACAAGGTAAGTAGACGCCGTCAGACCTACTGTACTCCATGAACGTTAACGGTTTTCTCCCATTCTCTCTCCCCCGTCATCCCTGTTTCTTCCATCCTGTCTCTTCTGTCCTCCCATCTCCTTCACCATACCAAAGATACTTGTACAAGAATCCAAAAATATATGACAACCGTATCTCCAATAATACCCACCCGAATACATGCGTGTCACGAATACATTTAAAAATGCATCACCCTTCACTGGACAATGGTTGTCACACATACCTGTCTGTCTTCCCAAAGTGCACTGTAGAAAACTACAAAACATTTCCATTCGTGTTAGCATCAGCTATAGACAGTTTCCACCACTGTTAAATCAATTACAAGCGGAAGGGTGTAGAACTGGGATGTTTCCATCGCTCAGCGGGCCTGAAGATTTCTGATATCCACGGTTTGTTAGGAGGGGGTGGATGGGTTTAGGCTGATGGCAGTGTCTTGGACAGAGGACTACCAACGCATAGGTGTCAGAGGACAACGGGCTGAGAGTGGAGTCATCCACACCAGCGCCATTATCACTTGGCCAGCCAGCAGGCAGCAGGCGCAACTCTGTCTCCCACAACCCAGGGAACGTGGACACAGTAAATCTGACATCATCAGAATAATAAATGTGTGGGCTTAGCCAAGGATGACAAAAAAACTGGCAATCTTTGTGGGCTCACTCGGGGCTCTCCTAGAAACGAACGAATCCATCTTTATTTAGCTCACCGGCCCTTTCGGCGCCTTTGAAGTGCATCGTATTGCAAAATGTGTGTAAGACAATAGATGGTAAAACATGGGGACCTGATACACACCTAGCGTCAGTGATTGACACGGAGCCGGGGGTGAAATGAACCAGGGGTGGTGAGCTGCAGTATCTCCGGTTTCATCCGCAGTCGTTCCTCCCGTCGCATCTCCGGGTTGACACTGCGTAGGACGACTCCTCTCAGTCTGAAGAAGATAACCAACTGGGCACAGAGACAGGACCGTCCACAGCCAACAACTGAGCGTTGGAGCACGCAGCTCTAACTGGGGCCTAATGCAGAGGACCTTTATCAGCCATTACGCCGTCAGCATCAGGAGGCTTCATTTTAAGGAGCTGGTGTCAGGAGCGATGGATGAGAGGGGGACGACAGGGGAAGAGGGAGATTTCTGTTTGAGTTCTGCTTGTTTATTTGTTTCTAGGATATTTGTATTAGATTAGATATTGGATTTGTATTAGATCAGTCTTTGGAGTGTTTGGCACAGACACATTCAGTTACGCATTTTCAAAAATGTTAAAAAATACCCATGAATGCCTGATTTTTTCATCCAAAAATGTGTTACAAGAAAATATATGTAAGAAATGCCTGAATCATGCATCAGAATGGGCCAATGCGCTGAGACAAATTCGCTAAATTCTGAAAACAAGCTACAATAGTCAAAAACTCTTAAAATAATACAATAACATTATTTAAAAACAGCAATATTAGGTTTGTTCTGATTTGTTGTTGTGTCTGGATACACTTTGTGGCTTATTTTCATAATAACTGTCTTGCAACATTGAATATTCTCTCCCCACTGGCAGATATATTTAGCTACATTCAAGCTTCTCTTGCTTGAATCTAGCTAAATTAAAGCTAAAGTAAATAAATGTCTAATATATCCTTTGTTTGAACTACTTACTGAAAGTCAACCATCAACGACACTCAGAATGTGAGATTCTCCCAGCTGAGGGCTGGGGGGGCAGTGGGTCAAACCATTTTGAGGAAAGGGGTGGTGGGGTGGGGTGCGCAATCATCTGAAATTTTAAAACATTCTATTTAGTGTCTATAATCAGCTTTCGTTGCATCTTATTAACATAAAAATTACATGGATATATTTACAGTGATATATTGGGGGAGCAAATCATACGTTTTCCTCAGGATGGGAGGGTCGTGTCCCCTGTGTCACCCACAGGATATTTGCCTATGCTGTTGGGCCACCATGTTCCACAAGAACTGCTTCCATGTCCCTTGGCATTGACTCCCAAAATGTCTGAAACTTTACTGAAGAAATTTGACCCCATTCTGTCATTAGAAATTCCAAGTGATGGTGGGGAACACCGTTTCTACATCACTCCAGATCCTCCCAGGAGCATCTAAATAGGATGGGATTTGGTGACTTGAATGACAAAGGCATATTGTGAAACTGAAGCAATGGCCGTGTTCCAACAATCATCCCCTACCAAAGCCAAGGAGATCTTATCTGCTGGCCATGGAAGCCAAAAAATGTGCGGTCAATGGGCTATCGTGTGTAGATTTGGAAGATGGTCCTCCGACAGCCACACCTTCCTAATCTACACATTTATATTTGTCTCTAACCCCATAAACGTAATTTGCTTAATGAAGCACAAATTGAATAAGACCGTCTCATTTCAAACAAGGTCATTTCTGTTCAAGTCTCCGCTCCTCAACACCACTTGTTGATCCTTGATTGTCTTTGACCCATTTCAAGAGAGGACTGAGGAAAGAGGAAGGGTTAAGGTACTCTAATTTATTAAATGCATTTATAGCCCTCAACTGTTTCCAGTACTTCACAACATAAAACCAACATAGGAAAACAAGAAAGGGGAGAATAGTGATTATGTTCAAAACACACTCACCCAAAAAGCATTATTGCTGATTCACAGTTACCGTAGAAAATAAGGTAAGATGTATAGAGTATGTGACATTTTAAAGTCAACCAAATAAATGTATTTAATAAAGTATTTTTTATATCATCAGTCGTAATAACATTGATGCCCAGCCTAAAACCTCAAAGAACAAGCACTGAGATAAATGTTGGAGCACAATGACCAGGAGAACTCACTGGAAAAGTAGGAACTTTGGTAGAAACCAAGAGAGCCCATAGGCTTTGGAGGTGGCCAGTCCTCTGGTACATGGCTTATAAGGCCAAATAGTTCAACATATTTGAATGTTCAGATGACCAGGGTGTCAAACATACCTATTTACCAGGAGTCCAACTAAATGTCAGTTGGCTTTATAAGAATGGCGTATTTTAGTTGAGCTTCAGGACCACATAACCACTTACTAATGATTTACTGTAAGCAGGCTGACATTTTGTTCTTTGGAAATTCCAGATGCAAAGTGACATAAATTGTAAAAGGCAAAAAGCAAATATCACCTTTCTTGTCCTCTAAAAACACCAAAATGTATTCACCGTTTATGAATTCAGCCAGAGAATTAGGTTCAGATGTAAATTTCACAAAACCAATTCAACTAATCTCACTGCTGTTTTACAGTGTCCAATGTAATACATCTTTAATGTCCCACAAATAGCAGTGACTACAAGTTAGACCTGCCGTTAGCGGTTGGGCTAACCGGCATGTGGCGTATTACCTTTCACGCACCAGTATTCTTAATAAAATACTCTAGAGATATAGAAAAAAAAAAATCCTCCATGCCTTCATGGATAACACACTAAAAAGGTCAAGAAGTAGGAGAAGCTAATAAAGATTCTCATACGAGCCTTTTGTGTGTAGAGCTTGTCAAGCCCGGGAAAAGACTAAAGGGTCACATGGTGTATTACACAAACTGAGACAATCTGCACAGCTGAGTACATCTGTATTATATACAGTCGATCCACTGACATGTTCAACACCTCTCTGTGTATTGGACTTAATTACGGAGCACTATGGAGCATACCAATTCATACCCAGGATGACGACAATGTAGAAACACCCCTGCTGTATTTGCCAGGATGGAACTGCCCACAGATGACACATCTTGCCCACAGAGATCGAGAGATTTGGCTCATCTGTGTATCCTTGCCATTATCTGTTCCAGTAAGTGCAAATAGTCAATGGATGATTGGCTGATCCTTCCAGGTGACCCGGTTGGAGTGGCCTGAACGCCAGTTCATCGGGGGGGGATCAGCCAATCCCATGCTAGGTCATCTTGGAAGGAGCAGCCAATGAACTTGGATATCGCATAATATTTGCGTACATTAAAATAATGGATGCCTTTAGTGGTCCCACACTTATGAACACACACACATACACACACACACACACGCTAAGTTTCAGTAAAGCAGTGTGTTTGTATTGAGATGGGAGGAAGGGGAAAGGTGGGAGTGTCAGTGTCCCCAAGACAGGAACATATCCTACTTGTCCTTGTCCTTTTAGAAGGTTCCCGGGAATGGTCAGCTGTCGAGCAGTACTCTAAGGTTCAGGGTCTGTCGAGCTGAGCTGATATCAGTCTCTCAGTGCGGCAAATCGGCAGCCCAAGTCCCGCTGAGTGCTGAGTGATGACAGAGCATGAATGTCAGCAGCTTTAAGACCGGTCGAGGAGATGAGACTCCTGTCACAATGTTTATTCAAGTGCGTTGAGGATGGGCCCACTTCGGCTCACAATCCTACTAGATACGGGGGAATGCTGCTAAATCCAATAGTGAAATTGCCATACATAAGAGGGACCTCGTTCACAATGGAACCTGTTAAAATGAATACCATGACATGATGAATACCATGACATGGTGAGTTCCTTGGCTCTCCACTCCCTCAGCCCTGCTGTGAAATGAATACCATGACATGATGAATACCATGACATGGTGAGTTCCTTGGCTCTCCACTCCCTCAGCCCTGCTGTGAAGTGAATACCATGACATGGTGAGTTCCTTGGCTCTCCACTCCCTCAGCCCTGCTGTGAAGTGAATACCATGACATGGTGAGTTCCTTGGCTCTCCACTACCTCAGCCCTGCTGTGAAGTGAATACTGATGCAGTCCTTCCCTCCGACATAGCAAGGAAGAGTAATCCCATGGTCCCTGTGCAAAGACGGCCTCCTTGAAATGCAATCGCGGAACATCTCTTATCAACACCGCTCCACGACATGATTAAAAAGTGGCCCCGAATGGACCAGCTTCTTCACCCGGGAGCGCCTCTTGATCCCTGCGGTCCACGTGCACTTTACTGTCTGTCAATCAATCCCGAACTCTGGTGTGTCACGAACCAAGCTGGCCAATTAGAACGGCCGGTCAATCACCCACTACCACAAGGCCAGGCATTAAGGGGTCTCTCCAGAGATCCCTAGGTTTGATGTGGTAAGCCCGGAGTATGGAAATGAGGGGGTGTTGGGAAATCTAAGCAGTTCGAGTGGCAGATAGGACTTATGGGAAGCAGGAGATGAGGAGCAGTGGTGAGTTCGGTCTGGTGTTACTGCAGAGGTCTGGAATTTGGGCAACTCCGGTTGAGGAGCAGTAGAAACTGCAAAGAATCACTGCTCTTTTATTCATTTACCCTTATTCATACAGAGTGAAACCAAAGTGTCTTTTACAGCTGAGCCCTATATTACAACAATAATAACAAACAATGGAAATAAAACAAAATACTTCAACTTCCAATAATAAATTATTTATAAGATATGTTAAATGTCTTATAGTCGCTAAAACATTTAACTTAAGATCACTCCGAATTGCATTCCACGAGTGTGGGGCAAAATATTTTACACAGTTTTTTACACAGTTCTGGATAGGCCCACGGTATCTAACACTATACTGTCTTGAGAGCGTGTTTGGTAACTGCTGTTCTTCCAACTGATCTTCTCTGTTAGGTTTTTGCATGATTGCCTTATATGAAAACATCAAAACATCAACCAAATCTAACTCAATAAACAATATACAGCTAACCAAATCCAGAAGTATTTGTAAGAAACCATATAAAACAACAATTAGAGGCAATCATTTTAGGGTCATCCAAAGCTTTCTGACCTAAAAATAACATTTTTATTTGCATTTAGTACATTTTTGTTACAGTTGGAAATCAGACTGCAGGTGTGTGGCATGTTCAAGAGAGGGAGCCATCGTGTGTAGCAGTGTATTGCCAGCATAAAAACAAAATGCACAATGTCTTAATGAATGACAGGTTCCATTAATATATAGTGAACAATAAAGTACCCAAAATTTAACCCAGTGGAACTCCTTTTCTGACTACAAGAAATATAGATTTACAGTACCTCCATCAGCTAGAATAGCCTGCGTTTTGTCACTAATGCTTTTGACACCAGAAGGAAGTTTCCATGGCCACATCCGATGAAGACAGCTTTTTCAAAGATTGAATGATCGAATGATCTGTTGAACCCCTGTGATGGTTCAACAGCGCACAGTCAATTTCTCATTTAAGGACTTGACATCATTTACAACCAGTGTAGTTGCTGTGGTAGTACTGTGCCCAAGTCTAAAACCTGATTACATTTTGAACAGATTTCAATCTTCTGATAAAAAGGAAAGCAACTGTTTATTTACCAATGCCTCCAGGACTTTGGCAAAGGATGACAATTTAGAGATGCTAGTTATGAAGGATAATGGTGTTTTGCAGACTTTGGGGATAACCTCTGAAATGTACGTTGGATTAAATGTACACATCAGAGATAATTGCAGCAGCACTAACCAATAAGCCTGGAACCTGCATATCAGCCCCTGTGGTTTTATTAGTGTAACTAAAAGAAATGAATCAAGGGCCTCTTTTTCAGTGAACAGACTCAGCGAAAACCTTGACTCTTTAAATCAGAGTGTTCCTGTATAATTACTAGATTTATGTATTCCTCTATCATTAACTCATCTGTCATTTGGAGTAAATATAGTTTTTTTTCAAAGAGATCAGCAGCTGCAATGAAGTGCCAATTAAAGGCATCAACAATAGCATTTTGATCAGTAACAGGTTCTGTACCTGCAACATTACCTGTTGTGGCAATATGGTGGTGGTACTCTTCTTTAGGGTTTTTACAGTATTCCAAAGTTTGGAAGGACATCCATTACAAGCAGATACTGTATTTACATTGTAATCTGCTTTGGGGTTTTCTAATAGGTTTTATACACAGGTTTCTCAGTGTCTTGAATGTCTGCCATTTCAAGATGGAAGTTGTTTTTCTACTAGCATGCTCCCACAAATCTGACATCTCCAATACATACAATCAGGCAATGGCTGCTGATATCTAATGTAAATAAACCACTTGCCATATTTTTTTCTGGAACATTTGTCAATGTATAAATCAATCAACATGCACTTTAAAGGATCCTATAAATGTGTCTGAGTTGGATTGGTGATTAGTTGGGTTAAGGTCTCAACAGAACTCCTTAATTTTATCTGCTTCCTGTGATTCCCAGTCTAGGTTAAAATCACCAAGGATAATCACTTAAGTTGATATAAATCTAGCCAAGAGGCCCATTAGGTGATTTTGCATACCTTTCTTGACTGATGGTGGGCGATATACTCCAACATCGGAAATGAAAAAAAAATATATATATACACACACGTCTGCATTTGATTGACACCAAAATCTTAAAGGAATCCATCATCGACATTAAACACTGTACATTTAAGTGTACAAACACAAGACCTTGCGTGTTTTTAATGTATGCGGATTGTCAACACATACCGGATTGCTGGTGGAATTCCTTAAGATACATGTGTGACCCTTAAAGACCCAGGCTCTTAGCTCAGTCACAGAGTCAACCGGGAAAGAAGCAACTGGGAAAAGTCCAGCCACACATTCACATCTGGATGCAAATAACATTACAGTAAATCAATGAAGCCGTTAAATACAACAGAGAGCAGCAGACTCAGCCGGTTGTGTGGGGCCACTGGGATGGTTGCTTGGAGACCACTGTAAAACTGTAGTACGTGTGGTTTGAGGCCTCCCATTCCAGGAAGTAGCTACATGAGACACAACCGTCTCCTTTTGTCCTGTCATAGATCACCCTAGTTGCTTGAAGCTAAACAAGAAATGAGAATAATTAGTTCGCTATGGATTGGTCACTGAAGACCAGACTAAGCTAACCTCATCCTCAGGCAGCGTGCCAGACTGTTATCATATAGATTATTTCCGTATGTACTGAGATGCATTTCATAACTATAGTACAGGGGTTATTTTTACAATACACCAGCAAGTTGTATGTTATAAAGAGGGCGTATATTCTGTACTCTAGTACAGGCAAAGCTCAAACAAATTATATTGAGTCAAGAAATCCTGGCTGTACTATAGAAGATCCATTCGGTTATGATTTAGGCAGAGAGAGGCAGGGGGAGAGGGAGAGGGAGAGGGAGAGGGAGAGGGAGAGGGAGAGGGAGAGGGAGAGAGTGAGTATTGATGTTTGGGGAAAAATGCAGATTCACAAATCAAAGTGATGAGAGGGAGAGGCCCTGAGGGCTTGTTTAGAAAGAAAGATTTAAAGACCAACTGAATTGAACAAACAATTTATCTTCATGTATTGTAAACGTCATGTAAATGTGGTATCAGTATGATTCAGAAACATTTACTTAACAATCAAAATGACTTACAAGTGTACGTAGTATAAATGTGGTTAGAAAGTTAGTCTGCAAGACAATGGGGATGGATGGTATGTCCCAGAATAAATGGTGTGACAGATGATATAGTATTTCACAGACCAAATTGTTTAAAACAGAATAAATGGTATTTCACATAGGATGTCACAGATGATGTCCCGTAACTTGCATACAGCTGGCAGCACTCAAGTAATCTGAAGGTAATTGGTGCAAGAAGACATGCAGGGAAGATCTCAACAGCTTACTCCTCACATCATCTCTCCCCTTGTCTCCCATGGCCATTGAAGACACGTCAAAGTGGGTGGAAATTCCACCTTCACTTCTTCTTGATTTGATTAAGGCCAAACCACTGACTACATTAAAATGGCAGATGCCTTACATGGTTTTCCTTCATGCTAATGAAGCTTTTTCCTCCATGCTCCAACCACACCTCGTAAGTCAACTCATCTTGGAGTTCAGCCATGTTTGAATTTCTTATTTATCAAAATAAATAAAATGCCAAAATAAGAGTTTCTGCTGAAAATAGGGGCGCAACAAGAATGTATCCTTATATCCTCATTTTCAGGAGCAACAGTTGAAGGAAAATTGCAGAAAGACATGAATATAACTGAGGTTTGGCGTCACCAGTCTACACTGCGTTCTAAGTTAAGGAACTAATAATATGTATTATCATATACGAGCAAAATTGCTTCTCCACCCACGATTCATAGCCAGAATCATCAGATGAAGACACTTGAAGATTTGTAGTTCAGTATAGAAATTGTGCTGCGGAGGCAAATCATGGTAAGATAAATCACCAGCATCCCACATGTAGAAACTGATAACGATAGGAATCCTCCCTTCCCACTTTGTGATCAATTCGACTTCAGGCTTTGAAGTCAGCTGTACATTTGCATAGGCCTCTGTGTGTGTCTTTTCTCAGGGCCTGAACATGCAAAGTACGATGTACTACGCGTACTGTTTGCTATAACTCCTATTATGAAAAGTATTTAGGAATATCTTATGTCACACTGGTTGACCATAAAGAGAGGGTGCTGTGTTAACTTTTTTTTTTTCATATAGCTTGAACACTGCAGTCGGCTGTGGCCACTACCGCTGAGTGTCAAAGACACTGTTCTAGCAGTAGCAGCTGGAATATAAAGTGAAATATCTGTTTTAGAGAAGCAGAAGCTTTCAATAGAAGTTTTCTTCAACGGTGCAGGATGTCACCTCGTTTTTGAAGAAGAAAACAGAGGGAGTAGTTAAGTGCTGCTTAAAATGACCTACTGACCAGTAGCCTGTATGTCACTGGAAACAAACTGCGATGTCATTCCCATTCATATGCAAAGGAACAGGTTCAAAACATAATTCCCCAAATTATATTTTGCCAAGACACTGACAAGGTGGTAAGCAAAAGACGTATATAAATATTGAAAGTAATATTACTTTATTAGTGTTATTGGCAGTATTATACACGATCATACAAAGGCACTTTGTCACTCCAAAGGCACAGAACCTTATGCCAAGACATCGCATGTTGCATGGATTCCCAAAATAATGGTTATTAATGGTCAACGAATATGTTGCATTTCCTGTCTGGAATTCATTCATGTTAATATTCACAAATGTTAAGTACATCTACTCATTTCAGAAACTAATCAACAAATTTGAACCTAACTTGGTAAACTAGAATAATTAGTCACACGATTAGCCCAGGTCATCTAAACAATGGATCAATATTAACGCTGGCGCGGGGGCCAGTAACACCCAACATCGGGCCAGTACAAAGAGAGCCAGTTCTCAATTTCCCCATTTAAATGTACAGTATGATATAAAAACGTGCGCATGTCTTCATTGTCACGCTTCCCGCTTGACGTTTTGATTGTTCACGCATTAAAGAAAGTCTGAACAGCTCCCTCTGCCCCCTTCATGTGCAACAATACTGGAGTCATTATTCTGAACAATCATAGTTACACTGCATTCTACAGCAGGACCCAAACATGACATTGCACAGTACAAAGCAAACGTAAAATATGTTTCCTGGTGCCAAATCAATAATGGCAAGTGACACATGTTCTGCCGTACATGTTGTGCATTCCTGACGAAAGCGGAGACGGCAGGGTCAAGTGAACAAAAACCTACCAAAAACATCCGACAGTTATGCTACGTCGCTGCAGCAAAGTCCCTTTCCTGAACTGCTCTGAATGAATGAGGTGGCGCATATCCAAATTGAAGAGCAAATCGACTAACATGTTGTGAGGTAATAACCATTTACTGACTGCTATTATCAAGCTGGTATGTGACATCAAATGTGAGTATCTTCATGAAAATATGTTAATGACATTTCTAGTAATATTTTGATAACTTCTTATTGAAAGTAATAATGTAAATTGCATCATATTTATTTAAACAGCAATTGCTTGCATTGGTCATGTCTCAAATTACATGGAAAACTGTGGCATAAATAAATATTCTGATGATTTGCTATTTACATACGATACTTCAATGCATACTAGATGACTGTATTGCTTTTTTTGTTCAGTCTGGGCCAGTAGATAAAAAAATTAAAATAAACTGGCCCACTTGAGCCAGTGAGAAAAAGGTTAACGCTGGACTCTGTAAACATTTTTGCATTGCTAGCTGCAGTGGCCGAGCCAACCAAGAGATCTGGAAAATGATGCAAGGGCAAGGATCCATGATCTCCAGAAAAACCTCCTGTCCATGTAAAGCAAAAATATAACTCACATAGAAAGCATCTGTTATTTATAATAATGTGTTTTGTTATTGTGTTGCCTACTAAGTGTGTTTTATGAACAATAAAAAAAATCCATACTAATTAAACATCTCTGAAATAAAATGTAAACTTCAGAGTCTGCGAGGACTGCATGACACAGACTATGATTTCTTATTAGTTTGCAACTTTAATATGTTATTGATTGGATCCAGAGGAATTGAAAACATCACTGAATTGTAATGAAGGTGAGGCTACAGCAAATGCAGACAATTTATCTATGTCAATGTACAACAGGGAAATTAAGCATCCCCTTGCTTTTTACAAAAGCCTACGATTCAGGGGAGGCCAATTCATAGCCAATTTTTATCAAAGGCTTGTGAGATGTGACGCACTGCTCAATATGTCTTGGTGGGAGGGGTCATGTGCTATCCAATGGAATCCAAACAGGCAGAATTAATCAATTTCAAAAATTAATCAAAAACCTCATTTGTTTAAGAATAACATTCCTCAATGTAAAATTGGCTTTGGGGATATCACCTACAGTACATAATAAAATTAAAAGATTCATAGAATCTGGAGGAATGCAAGGGACAAGGCTGAAAACCAATATTGAATGGCCATGATCTTCAGGCCCTAACTGCAGAAAGAAAGACATGATTCTGCAGTGGAAATCACTGCATGAGCCCAGCAACACATTTGAAAAGCATCGTCTGTAAACACATTATGTCAGTTAATCCACAAATGCAAGTTAAAACTCCACCATGCAAAGAAGAAACCATCCATAAACATGATCCAGAACTGCCACCGCCTTCTCTGGGCCCAAGCTCAATTTAAGAGGGACTGAGACTAAGTGGAAAATAGTCCTCTGGTCTGACGAATCAAAATAAAATAAAATTGTAATCAGGAACGCCACGTCCTCCGGACTAAAGAGGAGATACCACCCGGCTTCTTATGAGCACACAGTTAAAAAGCCAGCATCCATGAGCATTATGGTGAGCATTAGTGCACAGGGCATGGGTGACTTGTACATCTGTGAAGGCACCATTAATGCTGTACAATATATCAAGGTTTTGGAGCAACATATGCTGCCATCCAGATGTCTTTTTTTAGGGAAGGCCTTGCTTATTTCGGAAAGACAACACCAAACCACATTCTGCACATATTAAAACAGCCTGGCTCTGTAATAAGAGTCCTGGTGCTAAACCAGCCTGCCTGCAGTCCAGACCTGTTACACATTGGCCGCATTATAAAAAATACAACAAAGGAGACCCCGAACTGTTGAGCAGCTGAAATCCTTTAACAAGCAAGAATAGGAACACATTTCACTTTCAAAACTAAAGCAAATCGGTCTCGTCGGTTCCCAAAACCTTAGAGTATTGTGAAAAGAAGAGGTGATGCAACACAGTGGTAAACATGCCCAAGTCCCAACTGTTTTGAAGCGTGTTGCTGCCATCAAAATCAAATGGTCAGGTATTTTTCCGAAAACAAAATTTCTCAGTTTCAGAATGTAATATGTTGTCTTTGTACTATTTTTTATGAAATACAGAGATAAATTAATTCCACATCAACGCATTCTGTTTTTATTTGCATTTTATGCAGCATCCCAAGTATTTTGGAAACGTCTTTATACTTTCCTACTATTATATGTCCAACATGGCAATCCTATCAAGAGTTAGCTTTCACATTTTGAGTTGCATAAATTTTTAGCTCATTCAGAGAGGCTTACAGTAACGAGTCCATACATTTGCATACTTACATATGAGATAAATGGTATCCCTTCAAGCTATGAGCAGTAAGGCGACCAGCATGAGTGTGACATCAATTTGAAATAAGCTGTATCCTTTCAATTCATTTTGAGAATTTTGTTCCTTCAGAATACTTTTTTGTTCCCTCAAAGTTTTATGTTGAGACCAAGTTTTTTTTCCCCTTTTGTTGTCACCAAATCATTCTTTCAGAGTGTTGGTCTTGGTGATGAAAAATCGTAACTATAATGCTGTAGAACTTGTGAAGTTTGTCAAAGACTGTTGATAAAGAAGATATGCCTGACAGGTAACTAGAGAAATCATAGATGTTTTGTTATTTGACAATAAATGTTGTGTAACCAGCTCAATTGAATTCATCGAAGTATCATCTAAACTCAAGTGATATTTCCTTTTACTGCCTGATTTAGCTGGCTTGGGTGGTTTCTTGGCTAGATAATGCTAGTTAACACTTTGAACACATTGGTCTTAATTGAAGAAATGATTGTCTTGTCATTTAATATCCTAATTTTAAAGTGAGTACAACACTGGCTAATATGAATGACACTGGTGAAAATAATCTAGCTATATTTTAGCTCAAAACAGTGTCTCAAAAGTATTCACTCTCCTTGGACTTTTCCACATTTGATTGTGTTAAAATCAAACAGTCCATAATGTAAAAAAGCTAATTGTTCTAGATTAAATTATCAAAATGTTAATAATTGATTGCATTAGTATTCAATCCCTTTCCTGTGGTAATCAAAATGAGCTGCGGTGCAAGCTCTTTGGAAGTTACAGAATTAGTTCAATGGAGTCTGTGCAATCAAGGGGTTTCACATGATTTCAGGTTAAATACAACGGTCTCTGGCAGGTCATAGTTGGTTTGTATAATTCCTAACAGAAAGTACATCATTGAGTAGCATAGGGCATCCCAACGTTTCCGAAACAGAGACAACGCAAACATTTGAACCAAGGCTTTATGAAGCACTCGAAAGCGATACTCGATAGTGACACCTGCTGGTTAGAAAATGTTAATCGCATTTGTAATTATCATACAGATTTATCATTATTATACGAATTGGAAAAGAGTTTGTTTCAACTGTGGTTTCAACTGAAAACATTCTGGAAATGTAAATCAGAATTCGATCCATTATAGTGTTGTAAAGAAGTCACCGGTTTTACGTGGTAAACTGCTGAAGTAAGGATAGCTGGACATGTTTGTACTTCAGTTGTAAAATAAGGAGTCTAGTAGAGGTTGATGTCTGAAATTCGCTCAGGCATCAGAGAAATGTGGAAACCTGCATTCGGTAACAAGCACTTTAAAACAAGTAACTACTTAATAGGCTAACTACAAAAAATGTCACACAGCGAATCATGACACTCAAATGTCTCTCTGTGTTTCTCCAACATTCAAAGTTGTAGGTATTGTCACCTCAAGACCGGAGGCAGTCAGGTGTTTGACACTCAAACTGACGTAGGTTTTGTTCAATAACTCATGACAAAGCCTTTCGACACCCGGCGTCACCTGACCCAAAGTGTTGTGAAACACTTTTCGAAACATTCTAACAATGCAGTGAGTGTTTAAAAGATCAGGAATTTATTGAGAATGAGTGACGAGCAGCCCGTCATTAAGACAATGGAACATTCAAAGTAAATCCTGCATAAGATCCTTCAAAAGCACCAATTGTGTGGGATATGACAACAATTCCAAGTCATTGAATATTCCCCAGATTAAAGTCAATTTTTAAAGAAATGCAGAGCGTATGGCACAACTGTGAATCTGTCTAGAACATACTGTCCGACACAGAGTATCCAGACAAGGATGGCCAACAAGAAGCGGAACTCTAAAGGACTTTCATTCTTCCACGGCTGAGCCGGGAGACACTGTGCATTACTCCAACAATAGCCTGGGTGCTTCACCAAAGTGGCCCACATGGACAAATGGCAAAAAGACAGCCATGTAAAAATAAATAGGCATGTCTTGGTTTGGAGTTTGCCAGAAGGCATGTGGGAGGCCTCTGGAGACCTAGTAGCAGAATATCCTAGGGTCTGAAAATACCATAATAAAGCTTTTAGTCCGCAGTGCTAAGCGCTATGTTTGATGTAAGCCTAACACCGCACATTACCCTGAGAACAGCATCCCTACCATACAGAACAGTGGCGGCGTCATGCTATGTGGAGGATTTTTTCGGCATCATGTCCTGGAAAGCAGGTTAGAATGGATGCAGCCACGTACAGAGAAATTCCGGAAGAAAACCTGTGAACTGAGACCGAAGACCGCAGCATATACAGTATATACAGTGTGGAGAACAAGTATTTGATATACTGCTGATTTTGCAGGTCATCCTACAGTCTGCAATAAAACGCTAATTAATTATTTAAAAATAATACAATGTGATTTTCTGGATTTGTGTTTTGGATTCAGTCCCTCACAATTGAAGTGTACCTACTGTATGTTAAATTGTGAAAAACTCAAACTTTGCAAAGAGAAGAGATGCAGGATGAGAGACACAATAGATGTGTGGTCAGAGAGAAAGAAGAAATTTGCCAAGGAAGAGACACTGTTAGATATGCAGACAAGGTATTTCTAATATGCTCACACTTTCCTATTTCAGTAAATACTGAATGGACCACTAGGTTTAGCCAATACAAGATCTTGTTTGACGAGAATTACTACTGTATTTTATTTAAGAGGTAATGAGGTAATTCTTGCTATTAAAGATAAATCTGCAATAGGTGTATAATGTCAGTGTTCACAACATTTTGGCATTATGAGAATGTTATTTTGTTTTAAAACCGATATAAAGTACTTATAGATGCTCTTCCTGGCACACACTTAAGTTTAAAAAGATATACGTTCTTGTTTTACTAATAGAAAGTAGACCGTGAATTCACAAAACCTTGACATCTGCGTAAGAGAATGTTCAATTGCTTGCCCAATTTGCCTAGGATTTAGATTACCTGTGCAGGTGTGTTTGCCTTGGGACTTCAATGAGCAGCCAGCTGGCGATAACCAGTTTTTCACTGAATGTTGCAAAAGGCTAATTAAAACGAAGCTACATATCATGTTTGAGATGGTGTAATGGAGTGGTCCTTCATTTACATGTCAGCTGGGTAGTCTATTCTTCCATCCCATCCATCACTGTCATCAAAATGGCTGACGTGGACTTTTAAGGAACGTCCTACAAAGCCAGAAATCATAGCTGAACATTTTCATTGAGCACACTCTTAGATCATTACAAGTTAATGAATTAATATTTCAAATCTGTTCATAGCCTGAAGCGGCCAATCCCTATTGCTAATATTGAAATGAGCTTTTGAAACAAAAAGTAATTATGCAGCAGTAGAACGAACCAGTCTCTTCATTTCATCCATAGTAAAATTTCCATCACATTTATCGTTGCCTTTTTCAGTACACAACTATTTTGTCCCACTCGCTGTCTGCCTCCTCCGTATGTGTGTGTGCGTGTGTGTGTGTGCGTGTGTGCCTTTGTTGTTTGCAGATTGGTGGTAGGTGGATGTGATTGGCTTGTTAAGGTGACGAGTTACACCTGGGTTTGGGACGGACTAGAAGTTAGAAGTTCTTGACTCCCATTCCCCTCACGCTCTCTACATGAAAACCATATTATTTTGTAGCTCTGTTCAATTATGGTTTCTGATTAAGCGCAATCCTCAACAGTTACACTTATTTTACACTCATCCATGCAGCCTCGCTTACATTTTTATGAACATATTATTGTATCTTCATGTATCTTTAATAGCTGCAGTGATTGGCGGATTGACAACGCCTTGTCCGAAACCGAATCAAAACAGAATCTGAGCTCGTATCCTGCATTTTTCTTGCCTTCACAGCTTTCTGTACTTGAAAACCATTCATCCATTATAATTTTGGATGAAAAAAGGTGTGTGAAAAGGGTTTCACAGGAGGTAGAAAATGAAACATTATTTGAACAGTAAACAGTGCTTTCTCTGGTGAAAAAAAAATCTAACGACCATCTGGATTTGATCCGCCATATTCTTCCTCAGTAACAGGCGACACTTCATACTCAGCGACTATTTGAATACTCCAGAGAAGGATGGAAACCTGCACTTTGCAACATACATTTCAAAATGAATTATTGCCAACCAGGCTAACCGTAAACAACTCTCACTTAGCGAATTCTCCCAATCGCTCTTGCCACAAACTGACACAATTCATTCAAGTGGTGTGTACTCCCTCATTCAACTTTGTGGAGGGGAAGCTCTGCTCCTATTGGTTTACACTTGCTGTGCTACGAGTAGCCAACCTGAGAATTGGACTGCACGCACTCAGCATCAGCCAATGAGAGTACAGCAGCTTTTATTTATAGATGTATATATATTTTAGGAGAGCAATCCCACCAATCGTCCTCCCTTTTACTTCAGCCGACTCCGGTGTTTTGAAGACTTACCTTGAGATGAGAAGCAATGTAAATCCCCATCCCCAACAGCCTTTTCAAGGATATTGTTGCCGGTGCGACTACCTGGCGGGTTGGAGGGCGTGGTCTCCTCTGTGTCTGTGACTTCCTCTGTTCTCTCCTGAGGACCGGTCCCGCTCCGCCACGATTTGCGGCATCGAGTGGCGGCGGTGACGATACCGGGGATTCCTCTTCTGTCCGCTCCTGCCGTCTGAGCGGGACAGGGTAACCTCTCAATTCTCTGAGAAGGTGTACTCTCTCTGGGCGCAGCCCACTCGCTATGTCGCACTCCAGGATATCTGCCTGCCGCTGCTTCCGGTCTGCTCATGAGGTTGAGAAGGTGGCAAAGGCAGCGGGGGCGATTTTACAGCTCACCCAAGCCTCCGTGGTCTGTAGAAAGGGCGGCGGGGCGATTTTGAACACGGTTCACAACCCTGAAGAACACGGTCCAGGCCAGTGTCCTGAACGCTCCACACACAGAAGGGGGACTGTTTGGAGCGGCTGTATCCAAGGTTTTTTCCACCGTGGCAAGTTGGGATGGCACGTGTTCTGACTGAGGCAAAACAGAAGAGTCGTGCCTTTTTGGTTTTGGCGGGAAAGCGGCTGGTCACATGATGTCTGGTACTGAGGACCTTGGTCACGTGATCACCTCAGCCTCGCCCGCGGTGTCAGAGGTTCTCTGTGTCAGACAACACTACCACACCCGTTCCTCTACTGCCCGGCACGGTGCCTATTGGAAACAGCGGCGGGACTCTCTTTGGCCGGTCCGCTTTGCACACAGCCCATTGACGTGTTGTTGGAGTCGCTGGTAACCACGGGTTACAGCCAACTCTCATCGGTCTGTTAGCCCGGCACACTGCCCATTGATTATTACGTCGGCTTGCTTGAACCGTCAATTACCAGTGGTCATCAACAACGCCCTTCTTCCTGTCTGCCCACAGCCTCAGTGGTTTCTGGCATTGGTTATAGCGGTATCATTCCAGCTAAATTCCCCATTGGCCGACGTTCAGTCCCCTCCTTCCTGTCCTTTTTGGGAAAGCCCCCCTTGGGCTGTGCCGTTGTCTCGTTTACGACAGAGAGCGGCAGCGAGTACTGTGTAAGAACGCAGGGTTTTTCTGGCTCACATGCTGGGCCACAGTTGAATGTGCTCAACTCTGCATTATCGCAAGTGGAAAAAGAGATGCTCTCTGTCCAGTTGGCTAGACTGAACGATGAGAGTCGTTTACGCACTGCAGTTTCATCCCTCCCCCCCTTTTTGAGTGTGGTGGAGACAGAGTTGGCTTCCTTGGAGAAGGCAGCTGCTAAGTCATTAGAAGGAACAGAGCTGTTGGTGAAAGAGGCTGTGATGGTGGTGGTGCCCAGCGGGCGAGAGAAGGGGATGAATCCCCCTCACTTTTTGGCGCCAAAGAAGACAGGGGAGTGAGTTTGATTTGGTATTCACACATCCTTAATAGGAGCATAGCAAAATGGTCCTCCCGAATGCTCACCACGAAACACTTGTTGGCATGAGTTTATCCAAACCACTACTGCATGAGCGTGGATCTAAAGGATGGGTTCTTTAATTTTTCCAAACGACTCCGTTCGGGACGCTCTGGCTCCACGCATGTCCTCCAGGTGTCTGGGAGCGACCTTAGAGCCTCTACGAGTGTTGGCTAACCTGGATGGCTTACTGGTTCTGGCAAGCTTCTCGCTCAGTCCAACTCCTTCTCCGTGTGAGCGTGCGTGCGCCTTTGTTGTTTGGAAATTGGTGGCAGGTGGAGCTGATTGGGTCGTTAAGGTAACGAGTTACACCTGGGTGTGGGACTGACTAGAAGATAAAGGTTCCTGATGCACATTCCTGCCTCCCCCTCCCCCTGAGCACCATTTGGTTTTTTGATCCGTGTTATGTTTTTTCATCAAGCACACTCCTTAACACAGTTCATATTTCTTTAGTAGTCGTATACTTTGTTAGTTATTTAACTCTCGTTTCTCCTTAAACATCAACATGTGGACTCGTTTGTTTCTCTCAGTCTAAGAGGGTTGTAGAACACTGACGACAGGCACAGACGTGCACGCATTCTGCTGAAAGACCGACCGTCACTATCTGCGCCCATTCATAGCCTGGAGTTACATTTAAACAGACTTAGTTTTTGAGATTGGGGGACTTGTTGATGTTTGCCATGTTGATAATTATTAAACCTATTTTGGATGTAGCACATGTTAGCTATAAAATGCTAATGTTCATTGACTATACCAAAGACCGGCTAGGTTGAAGTTGAAGGATTTTAGGTTGGTATTATGCAGTTGATTCATTATTAAGCAGGACTTTCACAAAAGCTTTAAAATCCAATGATAAACCAATTACACAATGAAAGTGGTGTAACATGCTAACCATATACACATTTCTACCTGATGGGAAATTCATCAATGAAAGAAACTGCAGTGTTTACATGACAACTGTATAACAGTCCTGCTGCTATAACATGTTTGTGTGCATGTGAACATACTAAATGTTTTCAAATAAAGGGTCTATAAAGGGCCTGAAATGTTCCTGACAACATGCCCTGACCTGGCAATCCAGATACAAGTAACGCTTCATTCAGGCAAAAAAGTTGACACCGGTTGGCCCAATTTAGCCTATACCATCATACTAGAGACATCACACTACTTTACCAGCCACTACAATAGTCTTATACAATAGTCTTGACAACCTTGCAGTGTTTAACAGTGAGTACAAGATTCCATTAGCCATTACAGTCCAAAGTAAAATGGTTTCTCTGCAAAAGGAATCTCTAACAAAATGAGTTATGTCCAGATTGTATAATGACTGGAAAATGTCCGTTGAAGATAAACGTGGTGAATGATTATCCTCGTTTCAAGTCTGTAGAGATGGTGAACGATGGATGCACCAGGCCGAGTAACCTTTGCTGCGCTAGGGAGTTGTTCCTCCGCGTTCATCCCATCAATTAATCAAGCATTCAATGAGGCAACGCAAAGAAAACTCAAACAACATAGAACTGTTTCCAAAAAAGTTGGAACGCTGAATAAAATGCAAATGAAAACAGAATGCAGTGTTGTGCAAATCGTTTATTCCTATATGTATTTGAAAATAATTTTTTGAGCAGCAGAAATCCTATATCAAGTCAGAATGGGAATACATTTCATTTTCAAAACTACAGCAATTGGTCTCCCAAATGCATACAGAGTATTGATAAAGTGGTGATGCAACACAGTGCTAAACATGCCCCTGTCCCAGCTTTTTAGAAACATGTTGCTGGCATCAAATACAAAGTGGGCATATGATATTCAAGAAACAATAAAGTGTCTCAGCTTCAACATTTGATATGTTGTCTTTGTACAATTATTTTGAATATAGGATTTAAGTGATTTGCACATCATTGCATTTGGTATATTTTCATTTTACGCAGCGTCCCAACTTTTCTGGAAAAGGGGTCATACACATTTGCATTTGCTCTGGCAGTCAGTCAGCAGAAGAATAGCTGAAAACCTGAAGGTGTAGCTGTTAACCTGAACTCCTTATACTCTGCTAAGGTGTACTTCTGGAATAGTGTGTACAGGAACCATTTCCAATCACCAGCACTTTGAAAATTAAATATTATCCATGGGAAGTCCAAGAATTCTCCATTCAACCTTGAAAAGTCTCCACTACTAGACCAATAGTGGTCCAAGATAGCCAGACCCAGGGCTATTAGGCAGTGTCAAACACCAGGGACATGGGGAGTGTACCCTTGAGCAAATTACTCCACCTGAAATTCAACAGCAAACAAATCAGCAGAATTAATATGCTAAAGGTTGCCCACGGGAGCAGCTCTGTCAGCTATGCAAATAGATAAATAATGACAGGTAGAAAAAAAAAAGCCATATCTAACGCACACAGATTGAGGAGTTGTGTGCGTATTGTATTTGTGCACCTGCATGTTAGCACACGCGCATGTTCTGTATGAAGTGTGTTTTTAGCCGGCCGGCTAGGAGTGTGGAATCCGGATGGCTGGCTAAATGAACTCAGACAGATGCTGAGCACGATAGAGCTGGCCCCTGCCCACTCAGAGGAAATGGAACTTTGTTAAGGGCTAGTGACCGTCATTCTGTCCCTAACTGTGCAGGGGAGTGGGTGATGATAATTAACCTTCAACATAATCAGCCAGGATACCCGCAGAGGAGGGACATACTGGCACAGGCTTAGGTCTAACAGAGTGGCGCGCACACACAGACACGCCAGCCCCGATACACACAAACGCAATTTCTAAATGGAACGCCCTGGTTAAAACTAGCTGGTTTTTACCACTAAAGGTTTCTGAAATGTACAGCGGTGTTTCTGAAATGGTGGATGGTGTGCCGCAGTCCCACTAATCGAATCTCAAGCCAGGTTTGTGGTAATGGCCAGGAACATATTTTGTATCTCTCTCAGGGAAAACTAGAAATTCTGGAAGGATTTTAGGGGAACCCTGTTTTGGATATAAATTGTGAAGGTGTGCTTAATTTGACATTTGTGTTATGTTTTGCATCGTTATGTCGAGAAACACAATATTATTTCTAAAGGAGACATACACACATATTTCTAAATGTTCTGTAACCGTGAAACTAATCAGAATAGTGTTAAACACGACAGTCTGGAATGAACACGTTGTCCACAACTCATGGTCTTGAAATGTATACTTAAACTCTGATATACGGCAGATCTCTCACCCTTCTCTTTCCTGACTGGCTGTCTGGTCTGGGACAAGGATGGTTGTTCAATATCTATTAATAGGCACTGCATTCGAGGCGACCATGAAACTGCTCAGTAGGATTCTTCATAGCAAGCTCAGACTTCAGGTCATCAGATAAGAACCTGTGTGTCTCAGCTACTTTATCACAGGTACATGTCCTGGAATATAATTATAATGAATTAATACATTAACATTTTTGCAGGGGTTGATGGATTTTTCATTAAGGCAAATCAAGATGGAAATTGAATTTGAAGTGGAAATTACAAATTACAAATTACTTTATAGTTATAGAGTTATTTACTCCAAGGTTCTGGATCTGGACAGTTGGATTGCTTTTTTTTACCTTTTCCACTTTATTGAATGAGATTCGGTTCTATTTAGTGTTATTCATGCTAATTTACTTATTTAGTTGCACTCTATTCTTTGCTGCTGCTCAAACTGACTTCCAATCCAAACCCCTTCCTTCCTTCCTTGGCACCTCTCAACGGCAGCGAGATCTTTGCGTGTTTTACGTTTCTATACACAGGGAATGATGATGACTGCTCTGTTATGAGAAAAATACATTATCTGGTGTTCTTATAGATACTTGACACACTGTACACATGATATTTGCCCACACAGTTTCAAGGTGGCACTTTCACATTTAGTTAGGCCCTGATATTGTAAATACCTCAACTGATCTATAGAATAACCTGAAAACAATTTACTGGTTGGTTTTGATACAAGAATCATGAAACAATACATTACTTTTACCTTGGACCCTTTCTCCGTGTGGTTAATGCCCTCAGAAAGGCTCAACTCCTCCTAAATATTTGGTCACATAAATGTGTTTTCTAGAAAGGGGTGGCCCAACTTTCTATCCACAAGGGGGAGCCAAAACAATAGCCTCCTGAAAAGAAATCTCTGCCTTCACCCGCTGAGCACGCCCCTCTAACTCTCTCTCCACCTCTCCCCATCTCTATCAAATTGAGAAGCAACATGCACACACAAATACAGATCCGCTCACAAAGACCTGTCAAAGGTCAATCAAGCAATTCCAACTGAGATTAATTTGACTGCCAACATCCTGCAGAGTTTGTCTCCCTGATTCTAAACATCCAATCAGACAACTGGATGAAATAATATATCAATAAGCATAAAAATGTAATATACGTGTGTCTCTGCAACTGCAACCCATGAAACAATGAACTAATCTGCAGAGTAATGTCTCTAAATCCAATGAATTAATAAATCCATCACACTAACTATGGAACCTCTATTATTTAAAGTCAGATTGAGATGGTGTTGTCATTCATTATAACCTTGGGAGTACAGTGGCTGGCTGGTACAGGTGATGAGTCCTAATCATATCTTTGCGGGCAGAGCCCTTGACATCTGTCCGAGGTCTATGGAAATCGTGTCCCTGAATGACACGGTACATACCAATTTTCGTCTGGGATCTCAAAACTCCATGGTAGATGAAGCCTACAGAAAGTCTATGTGAAAATTAAATGCTTAGGCCTGACCCCCTTACCAGTGCAACAATTCACTTTTGAAAGAAGATATTTGTGAAGCAATTGCTAGCTTAACTACGTTCACAATAGTTGAACTGGAAAAAGAAGATATAGGAAGTATTAATTATTCCATTATTTAACTAGGGTCGTGGGGTTAATACAGGTTATTTAACTGACGCAACGCTGACCCCAGTGGCATATTGATGGAACCGATAAGGCACCTTGCATATTGACATAATATATTGTGGTGGGGGTCTTGTATTGTGAATGTACCATATTAACCGTAAACAATGCATCACGATTTCAATAAGCAACCATTCCTCAAAATACACAATAATTCCTTGAGGTTCTCCATTTATTACACTTTGTTGTTTATACTCAATGTACTTGTAGACTTTCTTACCTGGCTCTTAGACGACAATCGACGTTTTTGCGGTTTTAGCAGTCTGTGTCCATATATCTCTTTTATTATTTCTCCTCATGGAACAGGTGTAGCCGAGTCGGTTGGTCTTATCGGTAAGTAAAAAACGGCAGCCGTTTGTGCAATGCAATCCCCACTTCGGTCGAACTGCGCTTTCCCGGGTTGCCTTCTGAATTCTGGTATATGCGCGTATCCGCAAGGCTACTCACTCAATGGCCATTTCAAAAATAATTTCCTATTTTTGTACATCCTTGCAATAGTCTACCCGTTGTGGGGGACACTGAATCGTTGTCTAGTAAAATGCATCCAAACATTTGGAAATTATTCGTTACTTTTCTGTGAAGACAAATGTTTGTCCAATTCCTCCAAAGCTGAAGAACAGTTTTTGTTTTCTTCGAGACCCCCTTATCTTGAAATGGACAAGTAGCCTATCTTGAATATTTTTAAGGCTAATTCAGCTTATTCTCAAGAAAAAAAGAGGTCTCTCTCTATTCCCTTGCTCCTGCGGCCGTAGCCTGAATGAAAATGCTTAGTACAGCTTAAGCTTCAGGGAGGGTACGAAACGTAGTACTTCCAAATGTCAATGGCTAATTCAATCTCTCGATCACCAATATATCGAAAAACAACCAGACATTGCGTTTCAAAGAATCAAACGTACATCAATTGCCGTCCGGACCTGAACGATGTTGAAGAAAGACGCGGTCGCTGCCTCGGTGAAGAAGTCTCTCACAGACTAGCTCTTGATGCTTTACACTACATCCAATGTTAAAGGAACCGGCACTTGTTTCTGTGAAATGAGTTTACAGGTGTACTGCATAGACCGTGGCGTGTAACCTAATGCATGAATATTTGTGGCCAAATTGTTATTATTTTGTTTCTTTAGGCTATATTGAAGTGTGTCATTAATGAAGAAATAAAAAAAGATTCATTACATGCATGAATGAAATAGCATAATTTACCATAATGTTTATACCAGTAGGCTATTGAAAATGGCAAGACTGATAATCTCAACGTACTGAGAGCTTTATTCCAAATCAAATATTTGAATGTAATAAATCTCCAGTTGGAGCATTCGTGTCTGAAATGTACATGCATTTAGCAAGAGACTCAAATGCTAATTCATTTTCATTCCAGTGTTGTATTACCAGTAGGCTTATAGCTACTGCAGGAAGTCAATAAAGTGTCAGCGCCGTAAAGGAATAGTCAGTGAATCAGCAGAAGTTCAGCTCTCAAGTGGGTTTTGGATCCAAAATCTAAAGAGGTCATCAACTTTCCAGTTTTATTACAGTAACAATTTATTATTAAACAGCATGAACAATACTGACCAATGAATAAACTGTATATACTAACAATGGATTCATAAAAACAATACATTTGGTTCTGATGGGGTACATGCTGAGCCAAGCTCATCAGGCATTTAGACAATGTAGTATATTCTGCTCTCAGTGGAAAATCCCCAAAATGTAATGGCAAATTGCCTCTTTAAAACCCCAGTCAATCAAACGTGATTAAATTTGGACTGAGGTTTGAATTAATATACAGTTTGTATGTAACGTATCCAGTAACTTAATGTTGGCATGTATGATCTCAGCCTTGGTGTTAATTAATTGACTGTGAGGCTGCCCTAGAAGAGGATGATTGAAATACACCTTACAATGTAGGCTAAAACAAACTGAGATGAATAAACACAAAAAGCAACCATCAGTGCTTTTATAGAGTAACGGGTAACAAGGACCTTGCTTTGCAGGTTCACAGCTACCATCATGGATACCTGCAATTGAATCCATGTTTTCTTGACATTTCGCTCCTCAGTCAATTTGCACTGCTGGATAATAAATGGATTGGAGTGAATGTCAGCAACCCTGACCTTTTCCCCTCAAACACAAACCTATAAAGTTTTTGTCTTTCCTGTGGATTGGTACAAACACCTGATCTCCAATATTAACTAGGCTGTTACACAAACCTGACCTCAAAGGTCTAGAAATATATTGAATAGATTGGTAATAGTACACACACAGCATCTGACCCACAATACAGAGATTGGTATGGTGGGAATATATTAAATAGATTGGCATTAGCTATAGAGCCTATATTTAATACATTCTTACAAACATGACCATAAAACTGTACAGAAAGTATGCTGGACTTCAACATGAGATAATAAGCCTGTTTCCTTTTTTAATTCAATTACATCTGGTACAAATTCATCTCATAAGCAACATGACATAGGAACACTATAGTAGACTACACTGTTGTGGTGATAACAGCTGGTCAAGTGTTACTTTAAATATGTTTAGTAGAACTATGATTGCCATAATTGGCCAGGTCTCTTAAAGAAAACATATGTCTCAGTCTTGTCACTGTCACCTTCACAATCTGATAAAGTATCTCTCACATTTCAACATTTGCATAGTTGAACAATTTTTATTGCTTGAGGATTACAGTGTATTTTACCAGCCAAGTTAACTAAGAAAGCATTCTAATTTAAGGCGTGACATGAGGGAGGACAGGGAATGAGATAGACAATTGGAAGGTAGTGGTTATTAGGTTGCCACAATGGTAGAGGGCCAGATGGAACATTTTGCAAGCACATTAGGGTTAATATCTGTACTCTTTCGATAAGTGCCCTATGATCTGGCCACAGAATCAGGACTACTGATTAACTCAATCACAGTCCCCAATCACTGCTATGGAGCTTTGGGATCTCCTGAGACCATAGGAAAAGGGAACCATCCAATGGACCCCAAAAACAACATCTACAATTCAGGAAGACAATACCAACTCTGCTAAGCACCAGAGACAAGCCAACAGAACGGGGGAAAAGCATGGAATGTGAATTTGGTGCAGAGAGCTAAATCCCTCTATGTTCAGTCCCTGACAGCCAAACAAGTGGGATTTTAAAAAGTGTGTTATATATGGGTAAACTGATACATTGAAATTTGGCACAGACAGGGTCTTAGATGTAGAGATAGAGTGGCAGAGAGTAGGAGACAGGGAGAGGTGTGTGGGAAGAGATCTGAATGGAAGACTGCTGACGTGAAATCACACAACATCACCACAGTCGGGTGGCACTGTAACCCTGGAATGATGTGATGAGAACACGAGAGCGTGAACCGGCTCACAACAGATGACACATTTATACCGAAGCCAGGGAGCGGGTGTGTCCTTATTAAAGTATTGATTGAATGTGCTCGCAAAGTAAAGGTGCAGTGAGTAAAAAGAGGTAAAGTTTATTTGCATTTCAAATATATACAGTGCCTTCAGGAAAGTATTCCGACTGCTTTACTTCACCCACATTGAGTTGTGTTATAGACTAAGTTCATAATATATTGAGAAATCTTTGCCATCAATCTACACAATATACACCCTAACAACAAATTTGTGCCAACCTTCTCTGGTAAAAAACACAGAGAATGACTTTTGCACATAAGTATTCACACCCGTTATTTAGTACTTTGTAGAAGAGCCCTTGGCAGTGATCCCAGCTTTTAGTCATTTTAGGTGTGCCTCCACCAGCTTTGCAAACCAGGATTTGGACAGTTTCTCCCATTTTTTCTTCTAGATCCTCTTGAGCTCTGTGAGATTGGATGGGGAGCGTCGGTGAACTGCTCAGTGGGATTCAAAACCAGGCTTTGGCTAGGTCACTGGAGGACAGAAGCAAAACCAGCATTGTCTTGGTTGTGTTCTTCAGGTCGTCGCCGTGTTGAAAGATATGTCTTTCACGCAGTCTGAAGCCCTGTGTTTTCGGGATCAGGTTTTCTTCAAGCACCTCCCTATATTTTTCTCTGCTCCTCTTTCCCTCAATCTTGTCCAGTCTCCTTGACTGTACTACTGAGAAGCATCTCACTGTTGATCAGTTCCACCACCACACTTCTCCATAGAGATGTCATAAGCCAGTGCTGCCTTGTTTTTGCCAGATGTAGCACTTGTCATTCCGGTCTTATAGTTCAACTTTAATCTCATCAGACCAGAGAATTGTTTCCCAATCAATTCCAATCAATTGAATTTGCCACAGGTAGACCCCAATGATGTTTTAGAGATATCTCAAGGATGATAACAGGACACAGGATCAATTTGTCTGGAGTGTCATGGCAAACAGTCCGAATACTTATGTACATGAGTTTTGGCACATAATTCAACAAAAGTGTGTTTTTCATTTGTCAGTCATTATGTGTAGATGACAACCAAACATTTAATAATTTCTAAATTAAGTTTATGACACGAGGCCATGTACAAAAATTGAATGGGTCTGAATACTTTTGAAGGCACTGTATATGCTAATGTCAGGAATATGCCTCCTTTACATGTAGGGCATATTCTCTTGACCATTAACTGACCATGAAATGGACGTTCTTTCATGACATTGCCTGTCATTTGTTACTGGGAACACTTCTGTGCTCTGAACTGAACCACACCTGATTGCAGAACCTAAGACCATTCCATATGATCATAGCAGTGCTGGGGCTTCATAAATATTGAAGTGGGCTCGCAGCCAAATATTAGTTCTGTGTGTTTAGACAAGCCGATATTGTCCTATAGTCTCGGCTCTGTTGTGAAGTTTAAACAGTACAGCCATGTGCAGTGAAAATGAGTGTTTCTATTTGGTACCAAATACAGATTACCTCTCTTAAACCATAGCAAAGACCTTTTGAATGATGTAACCAATGTCTTCGAGGTCCTATAATGAATCATGATCATTAAGGTTCTAAATAGAATCTGTATTGTTGCTATAAAGAAAATTGTCCTAAATACTTTATGGAAAGTGTTTCAACTAAGAACCTTCAGGTTATTACAGTTCATTTGAGAGGCTGTAAGGCAGCCTTATGGTTAAGGTGAGTGATTAGTGTCCGTAAGGTTGCTGGTTCTAACTCATGGTAGTTTAAACATTAGAAAATATTTTTTTTTTAAAGTTGCTTTTAGTATTTGTAAACTACCATGAAGGTGATGCTATTTTGTCCTTGAGCAACACAAAGTGGTGGTCGCTACCATTAGACAAGTTAGGCCGCCGCCTATGGCCCCCCTGAAGGCCTAGGGCCCTGTGAATACTCAAACAGAAAAACTATTTAATAGCACTCTACATAGGGGGGTTTTTAAGTCTTACAATCTGATCGTGCCACTCAAAATGATACTAAAATTTAATTCTGCCTTCTAATACATAATTTGTGTCATACCGAACTCCCCTTTTTACTCCAATGGTCTGTGTCATGACAGCAGCCCAAAAGACGTTAGGTAGTTTATTCAGTCAGCCTGAGCCTGATACACTACACAAGAGATGGACAGAAAAGTTTTAAAAAATGAAACACTCGTATGTGAGTGGGCCAGAAAAAAGAAGGAAGGAGGAAAATAGCCTGAGTGAGCATATCCGTAATAGCTTAGCAGCTGCGGCTATTTCTGAATATGACGGTTAGACCGTCATACAAGAACACATTATCCCTGACCTGGACCATCACGAACCGCCCCCAGACAGAGGTCAAGAACACATTGATTCAATTCCATCGTGTCGTTCTTCTAACATCACACATTTTGATTACAATGACACCAATGTTGATTAGGAAGCTGATAGCGACAGTGCTACTGATCACAAATTAGCAATGTTGACGTGTACCCTCCCCTGGCTTCCCAAGAAAGCTCTGACTGTGTAGTGACACAGAATAAAATGTCTGATCCAGGTATATGTGGCCCTCCCAGCTGTCAGACAAGGAAAGGTGCAGTATAGTGAGAAAAGGAAGGCATACGAATGCCCTTGATCATTATTAAGAAATTGTACACTTGAACAAAGTGGCTAAGTGCTTCCTGCTTCACCGTAGTTGTAGCTTATAAGGAAGTGATCATCCTTCAGATAATTATGTTTAAACTAATTGGTTTTCTCTAATTAAAGGGGCAGCAATGCATGTGTCTTTGGAAGCAGCAGTTCCAATCAACTAAAAAGAAAGATGCGTTCAAAATGGTGCCGGTATGGCTTTGATAAGGACAACAAAGTAGAAAATAAAGGATGTTGGGGTTTCAACCAATTTCTGCCTAGGGCCCTCAAATCACTAAAACTGCCACTGGTAAGATAGTCAACTGTAATTGGTCCTCCTCGCCTTGAAACATCCCCTCAGGTTGTTGTATTTTTAACAGACCCGTCTAAAGGGGGAGAGCAGAAATGGTGTATAACTATTTATCTGGGCAGAAATTGTTACTTTGCTCAGTGATAGACACTGGAGAGGCATAACAATTAAATAAATACAAAAGACATGAATACAATAAAAAGCAACAAGATATTCTTATGCTGTCCATAAGGTAATTGATATCTTGGGAGATGGTTAGAATAAATGTCATAAAGTGTGTCATAAAGCTCTAGTGTGTCATAAAGCTCTATCAAGAGACTGCAAGTGGAAGACAGAAAATGCAGCTAGAGACCCCAAAATGTATCTATCTCTGTATCTGATGAATAGTACCTAAAGGTCACTTTCTTCACACAACACTGTCTGTATGCTTACAATGTTTATACTCCTGCGCGACTGCTTCTCTATTCTCTCAACTGGTCGCCTGCGTCAGAGACAATAGACAGCCTGCTCGCTCGCTTTGAGTATCTCAACTGTTGACTTTGGTTTCTGCCACTATATTTTGTATTCTCAAAGTGCATACGTTTTGAGTCTGATCTGACACTTTACTTCAAGGGCTTCTTCTCCAGTTTAAGACACAAATATAGCTACCACATAAAAAACAGTCTGCAAAATTATTTGTTTTTGAGAGCTCCTTTGTTATTGTGGTAGAGCGAACTTGTAACTAACAGAGAAGTAGATTTTTTTATTGCTAGTAATGTATTGTTATGTTGGTTACTCAATATGCACATGCATTACCCTCAATTATTTTCAGGAATTTAACTCTGAATTTTATTTCCTATATTGTACTCGAGCTGGAACCAGCAATTAGGACTTCTGTTCTGTGGTTTGGCCTGAATGTCCTAGATATTCGAGCCAGTAACTGGTCCAATGCTCTTAACTGCCAGGTATACCAATCAATCCTTGTTCAAAGGTTTACTTTAAATGTGCAATTACAAGGTAAAATGCACATAATTGCTGGTTAAAAAAATAGTGCATATCACTTACAACATCATTTTTGGGATGCAATGATCAATAAAAATAGAGTTTACATTAAGCATCCCTTCAAAGCTGACTCAGACGAAGCCTAATTGCTACGTTCGATTAGAGCGGGGGATTCGGGCAAAGATGAACATAGTGAATTCTTCAGAGCATGGTCAGTTCATCAGTGCAGGGTCCAGCCCACACAGGCAAATGAACTACTGTTGACCAAGGAAGTGCATAATATCTGGGATCTGGTGGTCTTGGTGGTGGTGGGGATGGAGATGGGAGTTAGGGTGATGTTGATGGGGGTTAGGAAGGTAAGGGTGGTGATTGTGGGAGTGGTGTTGATGAGGGTGGTGGTGGTTGGGGTGGTGATGATGAGGGTGGGGGTGGTTGGGGTGGTGATGATGAAGGTGGTGGTGGTGTTGCTGAGGGTGGGGGTGGTGTTGATGAGGGTGGGGGTGGTGATGATGAGGGTG